>JASJUZ010000611.1:0-153085 GCA_037159825.1 Tupiocoris notatus | reverse complement strand
AGATGTTTCCACCGTTGAAAATCGGTCGTTAAATAGTGTGTAGTAATTATCATCGTGACAAATTTAGCACAAAAAAAATTATTAAAAAAAATATTATATATATTAGGTCTCGAGTTGAATGTAGTATTTTTCAAAAGCTCAAAAGTTACTCGCTCAAGCTGATATTATACTATTCAGCGGCTCAATATTTATTTTAATCTTTTTAAAAAATGTGTAACTTTAGATAATCTGTTTCACCCGTTCAGCTGAAAGACATCAGCTAATATAAATCCCGCGATTCCGAAATAACGGTGAGCCACTGCGTGATAGATGGTACCAACTATGATATTCTAACTCCAATATTATGAAAGGGTGCCAGTTCGTTGAACTTTACGAGTTTCGACCTTTTGACCTCAACTGAAGCTGCCTGGACCCTCTTTTCATATTGTATTTCCCTGTTTCGCCTCACAGTTACCCTCACCGTTCCGTTGCGGTAATATAGGCCGATTCCTCACTCGAACGAATTGGTCAAACCATTGAAAAAACGATTTTCAAGTGAATTTTTTAATCTATCTCAGTTTCTGTGCTACAGAAAAATATCGGCATCAGCGAAAAATATAATCAGAAAATGGAAGAATTTTGCTTTATATCTCAACTGCATGTATAGAAAATGTTATAAAAATCACAAAGTTTTTGATTTTTTTTCTGTTACCCCAACAAAATAATATTAACTTATATTTATATGTAATATAGAAATCTAAAAATAGTAAATATACTATAATATAAAATTCTATAGGGTCTTCTCGTCCTATAAAAAAGTTGAGCTTTTTTACTCAAAAATCAATTTATTAAAAATTTGGAAAAGAAAGAATTTTTTCATAACACCCTTCATTCCAGCCCCCAATTAAAGGACTAATGATTACGCTACATTTGATATCCTCCCTCGAAATTTGATGTTTTGCCTTTCCAGGTACCTACGTAAAATCCGAATATCAAATAATAAAATTCTCTGTCCGTTCACTGTCAATACTTCTGACGAATCAATACATACAAGAAATAAGAAATGTTTACAAAAAATCAGTTTTAAGGCTCTTTTGGGGTACTTGGTACTTTTCAATGCTTTTCAATTTAGGTGCGTTGGATATCAATTTATATAGATGTTTTTAACACTGAATCGAATGAGACCATAACGGTCTTGATAGCTCTATTATAATAGTTCTCGAGCTATCGCAGCTTGGTTATGCCAAGCTGAACATAGATGGACTGTGTAATCTATCCACACCACAGGTTTTATTAGGGCTTCGAAAAATGGAACATTTAACGTTATTTCGTTGTGGTCAAATTTTTCTTTGCCTCCTAAACGATGATTTTTATTATTGTTGTTGTAATTTAAGTTCAAAACCGAATTTATCATTAAAATAAATAAATATGGGTGAATAAAAAATACCGAAGGGTTTTTTGTTCGCAAAAATAATGTTACAGATGAACGATGTTGCTAATTCATGAAAACATGATTGCACATAATATAATGTAGAGAGTATTATAGAGTAGTATATAGAGATTTTATTTAAATAAATACAATCATATTAAAAGGGATTTTTGAACAAAATTTTATTTTTTCTCTTTTTCTAAATCATGGATGCGCAACCGATTGAACTGAATACAACTGGCATAGTCACACTACTGGTATACCCTCTTGTTCTGCGGGCGTAAAAAGGTAACATTTTATGCCATTCCTCATTTTCCGTTCCTCGCTCAGCCCGAAAATAGAATACATCAAAACAAGCACGTATTTCACATGATTTTATCACTTAGGTCTTCCACCTTTTCGAATAATTTATAAATAATATAAGGCACCGAGTTATTGAGAGAGGATCGGCCGCTTGGGCGGAGTCCAAGACCTCTTTTATTTTCGGACGCATTTCCCGCAGTCGACACGTTTTCTCTCGGCTAGCAATCGCAACGAATCGCAGGAAGTCACCTTCAAATGACTTCCCAGCTAAGAATCGATCTCCCGCACGTATTTCGACCGAAAATTCAACGTCATACAGTCTATTCTAATTTTGAAAAGAGACTCACCAAAGGCGTTGGCCAGTTTTCTGCTCGAGACAATTCGTCTTCGACCCAAATGATGAAACATTTTACAATATTCCTTTTCAATTTTCAAGATTATAAGTGGTCTCGGTATTTCCACAAGCGTTTCAATAAAAGTTGAAGTAAATCCGATCAACTTTTCATATGCGTCAAAAAAAAAAAAAAAAAAAAAAAAAAAAAAAAAAAAAAAAAAAAAAAAAAAAAAAAAAAAAGTGTCGGCTTTGCTTTCCAGTTCGGAGTCGAGTGTTACGCTGATGGTGTTTTCGTCCCCCGTACAAGTCGTAAATTCTTGGTGCTTCGCAAGCCGCATCACCACCACAACAGCAGCTCCTATTTCTTCTCTGATAGCTGTCCAATCCAGAAGGCCGTACAACTTGCAAACCGGTTTGCAGTCTCTTCCCCCGCATTCCTTTGTAACCTATCTTGAGTTTTTGTCTTCGCTTTAAAATAGGTGGCTAATTTGAAACATAAATATCTATTGAAGTTACTGAACTGTCATGGGGAATACTCGATTAAGGAATTGCTTTTCCTAGCTCGTCTGTCTCGTATACTCGACGACGGTATGATCGAATCGAACGGGCTAGCAGACTATCATCTTGAAACTAGCTCTTGATTGAGAAAAAATTTAGATTTTTTTAATTTCTCAATTAGGAACCGTATTTATTCAAGCAATGAGGGATAAAGTCGCTCGGCTGCACGATCTTCCTTCGCCGGGCTTTCGAAAAATATTATTTCTTCATCTGGGCTAGGAACACTAGGTTTATACGTTCAAAAAAAATTATTGATCAGTACATTTCAATTTTATCCATCGCAGGCTGGAGGGAGAATATTACACATAATCAGCAACTCTTATTATTCTTAACTCGAAAATTATTTTTAACACAAAAATTCTAATAAAAAAACCTACCTACTTATATAAAAAATCTTTGTAATTATGTTTGGCATCTATTACTCATCACAGAGTCGAGCCGCCTTTTCCTGACCGCTTGAGCCTGTTCCAAGCCCTGATGAAGAAAATAATTTTTTGAAAGCATGGCCAAGTTATAGCGTGCACCCATACGACCCTGCATTAGTCTTGACCACATACGAATTCATGGGTCGAGCAACATTATCAAATCATTGATGAACCGTTGTAATGGTACTAAAAATCCCGAGCATTGAATAAGAAATTCCGCAGTAGGCAGTCAGCACTTTTGTAAAAAGAAAAGCTAAAATTATTACATTTTTCGCTGGAAATACTTCTTAAACCTTTGCGTCAAGCATACTATAGTCCAATCTATTGGTTTTTAATTGCATCCAAGAAGAAAAATTTTCATCGTCGGAGGAGATTTTGTCTCTTTCTATACAACCGATGACTCGTAAAATATCCTGAAGATCGAGTGAACCAACTTGATGGGAAAAGTCACATGACGACTTCCAGCAGTCAATATAAGCTAGCGGTTTGAATTAAAGTTGCGGAAATGCAGCACTTCATCGACTATTCTTGCTCGTTACGTTCGGTTGAATATGCGATGTCGAGTCGCATTGACTCGAAGTGACCTCAGGAGGAGTCGTAGCTGGAAGGGAATGGGCCTCAGTCGTCTCTCCCTCGCCCCAGATCCAATACTGGAGACAATGTGCCGTTAGCGTCAACGACTAGACAGCGGAGAGACTCAACTTCAATCCAAGATTACACGTAAGACGGTTTCATGCTCAGTTTAGAGGCTGGTTAGAAATGATAGAAGACAACGTCCAACAATCTTTGCCAGGTTGTGAGAAATTCGGTACTTGATCATTGACCACTGAAACCAATGTTGCTAAGTGCCATTCCAGACATCTCCTTAAACCGAATCGAAAAATCGCCTGATTTCAAGAGACAATCCTATGAAAGATCCCCAAACCCAGCAAGCCTATAAAAATATCCGGGAGAAGTAATTTTGACCTTATTTAGGGCTTCCTAAGAAAATGTAATGGCCCTTGTCAGCAAGAAAAAGAGAGAAAAAAGCAGTTTGAGATGTGTTTAAGGGGGGAAAATGTTGAAGTTTGAAATTGAGAACTTTGATCATGAGTAAGATCTAATCCTTAATCTAATCAGTGATCAAGAACTTTGCTTTGAGATTAATCTAACTTGATTGAAGTCGCTCCCGCTGAATTTGTCCTGGATATCTTCCATGGCAGCTATAGAATAGAATAGAATAGAAATAAGTTTATTATCAATCTGTACATTATTAGGGCCAGAGTGCCCAGAGTGAGAGTGGGGGGGGGCTATAGTGCTACGTTAGGTGCTGGGACAGTTCAAACAAAATAAAACTGAAATGCCAACAAAAAATTAAAATTTATTTTAAAAAAAAGTTTAAATAAATGATTTACGTAGGAATAAAATCCCTAGATTTCATTTCTTCTTTATAATTTTTCCTAATCAGAAAAAATCCCCTAGATCAAGTGGGAAATTCCTTGACCTGGCAACACTGACTGAAACACAAAACTTCAAGCAACGTTGCACATAAGTAAACAGAGCTTGAATTGTTTGGTTGAATTGTTGAAATTTTTGTGTAGTTGACGTCTTGCTCTCTCTTTCAATGTTGTTACACTAAGAACAGCACGATTTGCAATGTTTCCAAGTGCCTTTCTGGATATCCCACCAAACAGAGTCTTGAAACCCCCTGAGTTAAAGGAAAAATCCTCATCCCTGCGAAGCCACAAAATTTTTTTTAGCAAAATGTAAATTTGATCCGATTTTGGGCTACATAAGAAATGAAAATCGGCTCTTGACAAAGGAGTAAAAACAGCCTGGGATGTTATTAAATTGACGGACCTAGTTAAAAGCTAAATAGAGAACATCGGTAATGAATTTTGCAACAACCCTCAGAGTAGCTCTAACAATCAACAACTCTGCTTTAAGGCTTATTGTTTTGGTTGAAGTCACTACCCTCTTAATTCGCCCTGGATAGCTTCCTTAGCAGCTATAGTGCTATGTTGGCTTGTAGACTGGCTGATCTCTAACAAAATATAACTTAAATACCTTTTTCTTATAACAACCTCTGAGAAAATGTTCCCCCGAAAAATCCCCTAGACATTTCTTCCCCTTACATTTTTCCCAGTAACAAAAATCCCCTCGATCTTGATGGATACTCCCTGACTTGGGAGAACTGACGATTTGTCACACTGAGCAATGAGGTGCAGTCCAGTGAACAGTGTTGCCATGTACCTTTCTGGAAACCTTGGCCTATGAAAAATTTTAATTTTTTTTTTTTTTTTTGCGAAAAAAGAGAAATAAAGCGGCATAAGGTAGGTTTTCGTAAATGTGATTGGACGTTGATGCTGGCTCCGTTCACCAGGTGGAAACTATGAGATGTGAAGCCTGTGCCTCCCTGAACGAAGTGAAAGATGAAGTCTGCTCGGAAACGAGGTAATGGTCAAGAGCGATTGTCCGACTTGCGACTTTTACTCGGGATATTACTCTCCTGTAACCGAGAGAACGCTTCGCTTGAGTCTTTGGTACTTAGAACGGGACTTGCGGATGTCGTTGGAAATACTTGAGACTGCGTTGAATGTCATCTAAGCAGCTATTCACCGATCTTAAGTCTGGAATGGAGGAAAATTGCGTCCGTACGAAGTACTACACCTTGACGGTTAAACTTGGTATACAATCAGGGCACGAGGGCATTATGAATCATGAAAGACATGGCAGTTAAACGCGTGGATTATTTCTTCTCTGTATTTACTTGATCCAATTTTACAGAACTGCCAAGGGCACAAGTATAGGCGTACATAATTGTAAAATAGGTTCTATAGGGATAAGATGGAAACTAAAGCTAGCCCAATTATGGCCTTATCTTTCACAGCCCTTACGAATATTACAAAGTCTATTAAACTCAAGTCGGACTTACATAAATTCACTCAGATTTAAAAAAAAAAACTGGGAAATTTGTAGCAAGATTCTTTCGAAGTAATGGGACTTCAGGTGATGGAGATCACTTTAACGCGCTTATTGAAGTTGAGTATGAAATATAGCTTAATAGGAGATAAATTTCATTTTCACCTAATGTTTGGTGACTTTTACACCTGCAATAACTACAAAAAAAAATTCCAACTGATCAGTAGCGTTTCTGAAAATTCCTTGGACCATTTTTGTGAATATATGCCTATTTCAGAGCCTGTACTATAGTAATATTATTTTGAACACGCCCTACATCAGTTATTTTAAATTGATCAACTCTGAAAACCGGTTAAAGGGGAATATTAATTTTGCTCGTGTTTTATTATTTGTTTTATATCTTATAGTTTTTTTGCCATCCAAAACATTACAGTTACAAGCTACTTTGTTTCTAGTTCCCCATTGCTGAGGAGAGAGTTCATTGTCTTTCCATGGAAGGTGGGAAGCTGTCAAGATTTTAAGAGGAAAGTTACTGTTTCGTCTAATGTGCTCGCCGATGCTTGGATCCTGTTTGTCTAACGCTACAGGTTCTGGCTTCAACATTTGTAGAGATTTGTGAATAAAAGATGAGATAGAACCGAAGAATGAAGAGGAGATCTTTCCAAATTTACTCACGGGAGTTCATCTTAACTGAACCAAAACTTTCTATTATCTTACGAACACTTCATAAAAAATCCTACGAAACTATATCTAATATTCCTCCGACTTAAAAAAATAATAACAATGATAAGCCCGTTGGCTTTTTCTGAATAATCGCAAGGCTTCAAAATTCTGGTTAAATGGATTATTCCCGCGCATACAATAGGCCATGGAAACAATATTCAGACAATAATTTGGGTCAAATCATAAAATCTCAAAAATAGAAACAATTTATATTGTAAGTGTTGCCTGTCCATACGGATCTGTTGGTAGGCAAGTTGCGGAAAATAAGTGTGACTCTCTTGCATGTCATTTATATTTTCTTCCCGAGGGCTTTCGCCTCTCGGTGCCTCTTCAGGGGACATCACTCACTTAATGTTGCAATTCATAAAGTTGAACCGCTCGGCTTTGTAAGTTATAGATGTTTTAAAACTTTATGGTGACTCCTTTACCTACAGAATAATGTCCACTGCAGAGGCCTTGAGAGGCGAAAGCGCTCGGGAAGAAAATATAAACCATCTGCAAGAGAGAAGGTCGCACTAATTCTATACACCTCGCCTACCGACAGAAAACTACCTATCTCGCAAATTAGGGATAAATTTCCTGAACACAATAGAAGAGCTCTATAATCAAAACAGCACTCTCCTACCGAATTTCCAGAGAATTCATAGTAACGAAACATAATGAGCAAAACAAATAACATAGCTTTAGCATCTTTATCGAGCTGTAGTGATTCAGTGAAGAGAAAACGGAGCCTATTGTTGGTAAACAATCTCATTTAGCGTCCCAACAACTACATACCATTAGGCCGGCTGGAGACCGGCTAGCTTTACTTCGACAGAGCTTAGATTTTGAAAAGGCTTCCTCTTCTCTTGGAAGGTAAAAAGTAAAAAGCCGTCTCGTCTCCATTACATCACTCGCTAGTCGCCTGTTTTACTATGGGAAATACTTTCTACTAACGCTCTAGGATATATAATTTATTCAAGTACGAGGTGCCAGGGGAGTTGTCATAAACCAGCTATCAAAGAACAAATAATTACTACTTTGAATCAATGCTGTTTCAAGACATAAATAGAAGTTGCGAAACGCTTCATAACTTGCGGTACCGCTTATTTAATCGAAACGTGTTCCTGCAAATTGATAAAGCGAGACATACATGCGATTAGGATACATTTAACTCAAGATCGAAAATGTAGATGTCTGTAGTAAACCAGTGGTGTGCTCAGATCACACAGAGTAAATCCATGTTTGAGTCGCTGAATAAACTATAAAATCAAGAAACTCAAACAAAGGTAGCAAAGCTAGTTCACTACAACTGTTATTGAAAAAGTGCACGAATTAGGTTCATTATGCGGAAGTTCAGTATGTGATCCTCCCGAGACAATTTGACAAGTTTTGTTAAATGGGACCATTTTTATGGCAAAGGACCCCCAAAAAGTATAACCAGCCCTGAAGGGGAAATCAGGAGTCATTCACTCGTCGTTATAAACAATAAAAAAACCCCAAACACTCAAATTATATTGATTTAGCTCATAACGTGGAGGTAAGGTGTGTGAACGCTCGCTATAACAAACAACTTCGGACCTCAAACTTAAAAAAAAAATAATAATTAATAGCCAATAAAAGTCGACATAGAAAAAACTTAAAACGGTTTCATCTCGGAAATACTAGGTGTTATCCTAAATCCGGAAACAGCAATTTTTTTCATGTTCATTGGGAAAAACTTTCCTGAAAATTCATTGAGTTACATTCATTTTTCACGGAGATAACTATATTACAACTGAAAATTTTGGTCATTTTTTGACCACAGAAAGTTGTTAAATTAGTAAGTACTGTAAAAATATTTTCCAAATATTCACCTCTGTTCCGAATAGTATGACTTTTTGGACGATCACAATACTTCCATTTACAATGTAAACATGGAAATAAAAAATTGTTGCTAAAGCTTGAAAAATTATTATACTACCTACCAATCAAAATTCGTGTAAATTTTGAATTCGTGTAAATTTTGAATGGTGAGCAAGAAAACTAAACGTTTACAGGCTCACGCAAGGTCTTCATTTCATTTCAAAATTTTCTAGTACAAAACGTGTCTGCTCAAAAGCTAAGCAGCAGCGACTCGCATATAAAATTGTTAATTATTATCCAGTTATTTTCATTCCTGATTATTTTACTTTTTTTTATTTAATTTGTTTGCTGCTAATTTTATTTTTTTATTTTATAGCCATGCAGAATATTTATGAAATTTCGAATGAAGCGAACATTAAATTAATATAACGTCCTAACGATTTTTTTCGTTCTTTCTATCGAATTATACCGTAAAATAACCTATCTTGTACTCGAGAGTGGTAATTTCTCATTTGATAATGGCGACACTGTAAAGTTGTTGGGTTCTCGTCAATTCGCAGCCCGAGAGAGAGACCCACCCGGTATATTTGTTTTGTGTTTCTGTTAAATAAATGTTGAACTAACTCAATTATTAACTAAATTTGTCTTTAGATTAAACAGGCCACTCTGGACCGACCTAGATTGAGATTATCGGCGGATCCAGACTTCTCTATCGAAGGCAAAGATAAGCAAGTTAAGGCAGGATTTCGCCCAGCAGGTCCGGAACGTTCTGCGGGACTATATAAACTGGGAACCATATCAGTATATCAAAACATACAACAAGTCAACTTAAACCTCAGTGAACGGTTCTCAGTTCGTCCGCGCTCTCGCCAATCGCGAATTTATTTAGTGCGCGAACACCGTCAACACCCGCGTCATCACCCGCGTCGGCCGTCGCGTCCTAGAGCCAGCCTGTACCTCAACATCATCTCATCATCAACTCGGGGCCAGTGTACCCACCTACGGTGCAGGCAATTCGTTGCTCGTAAGGATAACACCGTCGGAGGCGGCACTGGGTGGCAATCAACGTAAGTCGGACCTGTGAAATTCTATCAACACCACGACTAATCTTACACACTTACGGCCAATAATCTATAATAACAATTAAGAATTTACGGCCGTGCACTTGGTTGTGATTCAGCTAGTCATCGTG
Organism: Tupiocoris notatus; assembly: GCA_037159825.1. Classification (NCBI taxonomy): domain Eukaryota; kingdom Metazoa; phylum Arthropoda; class Insecta; order Hemiptera; family Miridae; genus Tupiocoris; species Tupiocoris notatus. Next base: position 143,417 of record JASJUZ010000611.1, on the reverse strand, counting down.
CACTTGTTAACTTGTGTTTTCGTACATCAAATGAGAAAATGTATTTTTGTTAGTTGCATAATTTATTTATCGTGTCGTGCGTGTTCAATATAATCGTTCAAGTACGCCTATCGCTTTCTCTCATCCCAATCATCCAGGCAGTGAGCTGGTCCTTCGGAAGGAAACATCTCAATTAACATCATCTCTATTATTTAAAATCGCACTTTGAGCAATTGGTGAACTCAGCCCCGGCTGAGAGCAGATCCCCGCTCGGTGCGTGGCCGTACATTTTGGTCCTTCGGGCCGGATCATTGTATATCAGCGCCTGCGATTAACAGCCACTCATAAATTTGCTCACTGGTTGGTGATTGGGACTACTACTGCTCACCGTTTGGAAAACATCGCCAGTCCTTCCCTAGGCCCTCTATTTGATTATCCACCTGTTGATCTGCGTCAATTCTCTTGAGAGATGCCTGGCTCGGAAGATGAAAGTCTCAACGTCTTTACGATGATGATCAGGCTCAAGAGAAAGGTTTTCGCAGATGGAGACGAAATTCACACCATCCGAAATAGAGGGTTCTCAGCTGTATCCAACTCGGCAGATCGTAACATCTTCAGAGGTATGTACCAGACGTTGGAAAAATTATACGACCGTTTCAATGAACGTTGGGATGCGGCAGCGGAATTTTCCGAGACACACAACGCCTCGCCACCATTTCCAGCCCCCGACGATGAAGGCTACAGGGAACAGGTGAAGAGGTATTATTATGAAGCTATTGGTTACCATGCTCAAATATTTTCCCCCATCTCCAATGAACGGCCGAACCAGCTGGATCCAAAGGGTGAACCCAGCAACACCTCAACTATGTTGACGGCTCAGCATCGAACGTTTCTACCAAAAATTAAGATAAAAACCTTCTGCGGCGAACAATCCGACTGGCCTACCTTCAAACAACTGTTCACATCACTGGTATCAGACGACGCTAGTCTATCCAACACCGAACGATTCCATTACTTGCTCTCGTTTCTCGACGGCCCAGCCCTCGGAACAATCAAGCATCTAACCGTAACAAACGAAAATTTTCCTCTAGCCTTCGAGACATTATGTAGAACCTATGATAATAAGAGGAAATTAGCGTGTACCTATCTGCATCGCTTACTAACTTTCAAGCCTCACAGTGGGAGACCGTCTGCAGATTCCCTACAAGATTATCTGGCCAACGTGACGGATTCAATATCATCCCTCGAAAATTTGGCTATCCCAAATTTGGCTCCATATCTGCTGTGCGAACTGGCACTCAACTGTCTTGACCCGATCACCAGGGAGGCATTCGAGTTTAGAATGGTCGGGACCGATTTTCCGACGTTCCAGTCGCTCCGGGAGTTCGTCCACGAAAGGTGCCAAGTACTTCGGCTGACTCAGGAGCCAACGTGCAGTGCCAACCGTTCACCCAGCTTGAGTCACCCTGTCAGGTCTGTAAGGCCACCAAACAAGTTCGCGCCTTCGAAACCTCCCGGCCAGGCTCTACTCGCCCACCATCAACAATCGGCAGACGGTCCCACGTGCTTCATCTGCGACCGCGACCATATACTCAGGGATTGTTCTGAATTCAGGGCACTATCGCCATCCCAGAGACTTACTAGGATGAAGAAATATCCTGGGTGCCTAAATTGCTTACACCCTGGGCACAAAACATCTCAATGCCCATCGGCATGGTCCTGCAGGTATTGCAAAAGAAGGCACAACAGTCTTCTCCATCTCAGAACTAGCGATCCTAGTGCCAGCACATCAATTGATCATAGAACCAGCCAAACAACCAACGACCTCGCAACAAAGTTCAACCCAACCATCGACGCTCCAGGAGGGGCGGACCGGCCAACCCAGGCATCCTGCGAAATGGGCGGCCCAAACCAACCACCATCAACATCTTTCTCAGGTGCCAGCACGTCCATGGCTGGTGGTGTGCTGCTGGGCACAGTAAAGGCACATCTACTGGACTCTAAGGGGGAAAGAATCGAGTTCAGGGGAATCCTGGACCCTGGGTCAGAATTTTCATTCATCACCGCCGACTGCGCCACCCAACTGGGCATTGCGGTGAGGCCCTTCCGTCAACGAATAATTGGCGTGAACGGCACCCCTGTAACTCATGCGAGAGGTCGAACCAACATCACGTTCATCACCAAAACAGTGGATCAACTCACCACTGAGGCTGTTGTAGTTCCCACGATCACTCCACCTCTGCCACAAACACCTCTAACGTCATCAAAATGGATTGATTACCAATCATTCAACTTAAGTGATCCATCATTCACAACGCCATCAAAGATTTCCTTCCTCATCGGAGCGGATTTGTATCCGGAGGTTGTCACGGGCGTCCCGGTGACGGTCCACGAGGACGGGCCTCGCATCATAGACACAGTATTCGGATGTACAGTGATTGGCAAGTTTCGTAGTGATGTCTCTAGCATCAAGAGTAATGTATCCCTGCTCACCATGGCTGACCAGACCTTCCAGCTTCAAAAGTTTTGGGAATTGGAAGAGCCTGTCGTGAATTCAGACGTCAGCCTCTCACCAGCTGAGCAGGAATGTGAGACCCACTTCATCGACACTCACTATAGATCGCAAGAGGGTCGATACGTGGTCGCTCTTCCGTTCACCACTTCACCACCAAGGATTATCCCAAATGTCTCACGAGCACTCAGCCGTTTTTTCGCCCTGGAAAGGAAACTTTCTCAAGACAGCCAACTCCGAGAGGACTATAACAAATTCATGGCCGAGTATTTAGAGCTTGGACACATGTCACCTACCTCTTCTGAAGCCTCCTACATTATTCCCCATCATCCCATCTATCAAGTATCGCCGGAAGGAAAGAGGAAGCTGCGGGTGGTCTTTGATGCAAGCTTCAAAACACCTACTGGATCTCTCAACGACCACCTACACTGCGGCCCCAAACTCCAATCAGACATCTGCACCATCATCCTCAACTTTCGCCGTCATCGGTTCGCTTTCTCCTGTGACATAGTGAAGATGTTTAGACAAATCACCGTGATCCCAGACGACCGTAAGTTCCAGCAGATTGTCTGGCGATTTGCACCCAGCGAACCCCTCCAACACTATGAACTCAATACGGTTACGTATGGACTCAGAAGCTCTCCGTACCAAGCGCAGAGGGTGCTCAAACAGCTTGTGCAGGACGAGGGCGATGGGTATCCACTGGCATCATCAGCATTAACTGAGGCCCTGTATGTCGATGATATTCCAACAGGAGCTGATTCAGTCCCGGAGCTCTTCAACTTAAGAGACCAGTTGATACAGCTGATGGCCCACGGTGGTTTCTCCCTGAGCAAGTGGAGAACCAACTACCCGCCTCTACTAGTGGATGTGGATCATGACTCCCGGACACTCCCATTGGGCTCAGAAGATACTGGAACTTCAAAAATATTGGGGATGGTCTGGGACCCCTCCACGGACGTGCTGAGATATCACATCCAACCACCAAAGCTTGGCCACACCAAAAGGGAGGTGCTCTCTGTGATCGCCCAGTTATACGACCCTCTTGGATTTCTTGGTCCCTCGGTTTTCCGCGCGAAATGTATACTTCAGAGCATCTGGAGGGCTGGGATAGACTGGGACGACCCCGTCCCTGACAATGTCCGGTTTGCCTGGGAGGAATTTGTTGAGAGCTTGCCGAGCCTTTCCAAAATTCAGATACCGCGCTACCTGGGTCAATCGGACAAGGCATTTTCCCTCCTATGCTTCTCTGATGCGTCGGAGTTAGGATATTGCGGTGTTGTGTACCTCATGACCACACGTGGTTGTGATAACATGACCTCCCTGTTGAAAGCGAAAACTCGATTAGCACCTCTGAAGCGAGTAACTGTTCCCAGGCTCGAGCTGTGCGGGGCATACTTACTCTCACTGATCATCTCATCTCTCACCTCCGTGATTCACCACTATAACATCTCATCAATATATTGCTTTACGGATTCAACAACGGTGCTCGCCTGGCTGAACACCCCGGTCTATCGACTGAACACATTTGTGGCCAACCGAGTTCAGAAGATATTGGACATCACTCAGGCCAGCTGGTGGAATCACATTAAAGGCTCAGAAAACCCGGCCGATGTGGGGTCAAGGGGATTGCTACCCTCTGCCCTCTCTAGTTGCTCCAGTTGGTGGTCTGGTCCGGCATGGTGTACCTTGCCTATTGGCGACTGGCCAATTTCACACACGTATGAAGTGGAACAGATCCCAGAGTTGAAGCCGACCCACGCACTATCAATGGTCTGCCACCCAGCCGAAAACGGTCTAATCAAGTACATGGAACGCCATTCATCATTTCTCCGCCTAGTCAGGACCATGGCCTTTGTGAAACGGTTCATCCATAATAGCCGACTTCAACGTCTGGAACAGCAACATCGCCATGTAGGACCGATCTCGGCTGGAGAGTTCGAGGAGGCTCATCTCACTTGCATCAGGTTAGATCAAGAGTACCACTTCCCGGCGACCATGGCTACTCAGTGCAAAGAGCTACCGTCAGAGTTACGGAACTTGTCGCCGTTCATCGATACCAAGGGCATTCTCCGAGTCGGTGGCCGTCTTTCCAAAGCATCACTCACCAACGATCAGAAGCATCAAATGTTGCTGCCTTCGAGAAGCCATCTGACGACTCTGATAGTCGATCATGTCCACAAGGTCAATCATCATGCTGGGCCAAGCTCTTGTTTGGCTTTCTTACGACAGAGATACTGGATCCACTCCGCACGGAACCTGGTCAGGCTACGTTACCTCCACTGTGTGGTCTGTCGTCGCTTTTCGAGCAGTTTCGTTCAGCCACCGATGGGGGATCTTCCCGTATCACGGGTCTCAGGAGGAAGATCATTCAGCTCCTGTGGCGTTGACCTGGGAGGCCCATTCCTCTGCCGTGAGGGCTCGCGAAGAGCAACTCGTGTCCACAAGTGCTACCTGGTCCTCTATATCTGTCTGGCCTCCAGAGCGGTCCACCTGGAGCTGTGTACATCACTATCAGTTGAAGCTTTCCTCGATACATTTGACCGCTTCATCTCAATCCGAGGAATACCTAGCGATATCTATTCAGATTGCGGGACCAACTTCGTGGGATCTGCAAATTACATCAAGGAGATACAGCGCTGGTTTACAGACCCTGATCATCAAAGCACCATCGTTGACCATAGTGCCCATCTTAAAGTTCGATGGCACTTCAATCCCCCATCTGCACCCCACTTTGGGGGGAGTTGGGAGGCTGGCATCCGATCAGCCAAGCAGCTCCTGTACAAGATCATCGGGCCTTATCACTTTACTCAACACGAACTGCAAACCATCTTCACTAAAATCGGTGGAATCCTCAACTCCCGCCCTCTCCAGCCTTTGTCGACGAGCCCTGCCGACCCGGAGGTACTGACTCCGGGCCACTTCCTCATTGGTCAGCCTATCAACTCTCTGCCCGAACCAGACCTCACCGACATACCGGGTAACCGACTCAACCGATGGCAATTCGTCCGCAGTCGTATCCAGCACTTCTGGAAGAGATGGAGGGACGAATATCTGCAATCTTTACAGGCTCGGCAGAAGTGGCTCAGAAGTACTGCCAACGTCAAGAAGGGTGACATCGTCCTGATTCGGAAGGCAAACACGTCCCCAACCTTCTGGCCCCTGGGAAAAGTTGAGGAGGTCCATCCGGGCTTGGACGGTGCCGTAAGAGTGGTGACCCTGCGCACATCAAAAGGCTTGCTCAAGCGTCCCTCGGTTGACCTCATCAGACTGATCGTACCTGAGCCGTAGGCCTGGAATGTGGGCCTGCGAATTGGGGGGGAGTATGTTGGGTTCTCGTCAATTCGCAGCCCGAGAGAGAGACCCACCCGGTATATTTGTTTTGTGTTTCTGTTAAATAAATGTTGAACTAACTCAATTATTAACTAAATTTGTCTTTAGATTAAACAGGCCACTCTGGACCGACCTAGATTGAGATTATCGGCGGATCCAGACTTCTCTATCGAAGGCAAAGATAAGCAAGTTAAGGCAGGATTTCGCCCAGCAGGTCCGGAACGTTCTGCGGGACTATATAAACTGGGAACCATATCAGTATATCAAAACATACAACAAGTCAACTTAAACCTCAGTGAACGGTTCTCAGTTCGTCCGCGCTCTCGCCAATCGCGAATTTATTTAGTGCGCGAACACCGTCAACACCCGCGTCATCACCCGCGTCGGCCGTCGCGTCCTAGAGCCAGCCTGTACCTCAACATCATCTCATCATCAACTCGGGGCCAGTGTACCCACCTACGGTGCAGGCAATTCGTTGCTCGTAAGGATAACACCGTCGGAGGCGGCACTGGGTGGCAATCAACGTAAGTCGGACCTGTGAAATTCTATCAACACCACGACTAATCTTACACACTTACGGCCAATAATCTATAATAACAATTAAGAATTTACGGCCGTGCACTTGGTTGTGATTCAGCTAGTCATCGTGCACTTGTTAACTTGTGTTTTCGTACATCAAATGAGAAAATGTATTTTTGTTAGTTGCATAATTTATTTATCGTGTCGTGCGTGTTCAATATAATCGTTCAAGTACGCCTATCGCTTTCTCTCATCCCAATCATCCAGGCAGTGAGCTGGTCCTTCGGAAGGAAACATCTCAATTAACATCATCTCTATTATTTAAAATCGCACTTTGAGCAATTGGTGAACTCAGCCCCGGCTGAGAGCAGATCCCCGCTCGGTGCGTGGCCGTACAAAAGTTGAACAAAAAGGCTCACTTCACGTTTATTATTCACGTTAGGTTAAGTTGTGTAGTCCGGTTCCAGATCCATAAACACGTTGATTTTCGCCACATTCTTGTGATAAATTGATAATCCATCGTAAAGGTAGTCGGTCATCGTGCTCTTTCGGATAATTTACAATTTCGGCGAGGGAAAATATTATTCTCGCTCATTCGGTCGGTCGTTTTCTCGCGCCTCGGATACTGGATTTGACCTCGAAAATCTGTGAGTATTCGTTCGATAATTTAGATCTAAACGTTTTTAAAATAACGGCCGTTGTTTACAATGCACTTGACGTGTCGGCTCTTGATTAACTGATCTTTGAACAGTTGAGTTGGGACGTTCCTAGAACTCAAAGAGTTTTGGACGAACTGCCTGTTCATCCGAACGAAAGCCAAGCGGTTTCTGCGTTGTTGAATTTTCAATGCAACCAACAAAAGTGGCCGAGTAAACTAGTTCTGTTGCAGGCTAGCCAAATATTATTTTACCGGCCACTCCTACAACGGCTAACGATTATTAGAGCTTTAAAGAGGAGGTTTGTGGTTGTTGACTTTCATGAGAATTACCAGAACCTCGTTTCATTCGGTCCATCTCTGTGCATGCGCTTTTTACTTCGTCTAGATTAAAACGTGGTTGCGCCGAATTGGATAATATCAATTTAGCATTTAGTTTCAGCGTTTCTTCTCTGTCATGATCAAATACCGTACTTCCGCGTCAATCTATTTCGTGCGTTTTATGTTTTACGGTTTCCTGGTTGATTTTTTACGAACATTATTTGTTGGGTGTCAACGTTGCTTTGTATGAGGTTCTTGATTTTATAATTGGTAGTACATGTTTGCCCACTCAAATATGAATCTACTCTGTGATCAGTACACACCACTGGTTTTAGTTGGTTTCGGTTTTTTTGTGAATGGCTCGTACGTTCATAGTCATGAAAGGTTTCTTCTCGAATCGTCTACGTATATTGTTTTTTTTTTTTTTTTTTTTTTTTTTTTTAAACAATGTTTATTTAAATCAAGACGTAGGTATATTGTCTTGATTTAATAATTTTGTTAATCTATTTTGTATTGCAAAATCCCTAAGCTGTAAACTATGATTTTTCCTCTGCACTCAAGTCCCTTAAAAAACTAAAAATAGGCCGTGAATGGCTCGTACGTTCATAGTCATGAAAGGTTTCTTCTCGAATCGTCCACGTACCTGTATATTGTCTTTTTTTATATATATTTTGATATATTGTTTTTTTTTTAATTTAAACAATGTTTATTTAAATCAAGACGTATATTGTCTTGATTTAATAATTTTGTTAGATCTATTTTGTATTGCAAAATCCCTAAGCTGTAAACTATGATTTTTCCTCTGCACTCTAGTCCCTTAAAAAACTAAAAATAGGCCGTTGTTGAGTCATTAAGTTTGTTTTCGAATCGAAGCAATAGGTAATTATAATAAGTCAGTGAACTGCAACGTGGATCATTGGTTGTATTCAGTCATACGTTCTATTACAGACTCCAAGCTAGGGCGGACCGTTATAATGGAAACAAGATTAAAAAATGACCTAGCCGAAGCCCCGATTGCTCGCCTATGTAATCCGACACTCAGCCTCTATTGCTATCATTTTCCATCCGATATCAATATTATTGTCCACCTCGTTTTACTTCAAAATGAATTAAACACGAATGCCCTATTTGTTACGATCAACCGTTATAAGAGGGGTCTCTTGAGTATCTCTAGAAAACTATCATAACAATCAGTGAAATTTTCTCCAAATAGGTTTGAGATTTTTAGTGGAATTTTAATGGAATATTATCATCCTTTTCTGTACAATCGAACGATGTTGAGTTCCAACTTTTTACGTCCGTATTTACGTAATAATCGTCAGGAGTGATAAACCGTGAAAGTTTTCCTAAGTTGTGTGATTGACGATTGATTTTTGTAGCTAGAGTCACATACCGTGCTTACGCGTCATCCAAATATATTTAAATGTAGAATGTTTACGACCGCAAAAATCAATATATTTGAACGCTCAAGGTGATCATTCTTTCAATTCAACAACGTTTACGAAGCGCGAAAAAGTTCAATACCTACAATATATTGTTCGTAAAAATCTGTTACAGATTTCACAGAAGAATTATTGGTTTTGTCCAGAACTGGATTACTTTTATGTTGTACTACTATTTACCGATGCACTACTAATTTATTAATGAGCTCACAACCATTATACATTATCCACTCTGTTTCCTATCATTAGTTCCGTTATTTACTCTTGTATTCAAATCGATTGCCACCGATGAGCAATGATGCTTGGCGTTTTCCAAATTGATCGATTTATCCAACCTGGTCAACCTATACGTTTTTTTCATTTTCTGAATTTCTTCGTGAAATTAGAATAATATAGGTCCGATCGAGCGTTCTAGAATAATCCCACACATTATTTGGATTAGATTTTTTCACCTTGTTGTATATATGATTGTACCATTTCATGTCTATTTTCTCCTTAAAGAGCAGGAAAAAACTCAGTAACAAGGAGAAAACAGTCGCCTTGCTTCGTTTTCTGGTCGAAAGTCTTCCATGGCCCACTGTTCAGAAATGTGGAGTTCATGCGATAACGCTAATAGCTCACCGTATCTAGACCTCGTCCGATTCTTACCTCCCCTTCCTCTCGTTCTCGAAAGTAAAAATCTCCACTTAGTGAGATTATCCCGTGTCAATGCAATCAAGGTCTGGAATTTCCATCAGTCTGGCGCTGAGATGATTTTTTTGAGTTTTGAGACGGTTTTGTTCCTTCGTTATCTTACATCGGGGGAGAAAGCGAATATCCTGTTTTTCGGTTTTGAACTTTTAATTTCGCTGCGATTATTGTGAGACCGAGACCTGATCTGTTCATCATTATCGTTAACATTTGCGTTCCTTTTTTGTCGGAAAAAATATCGTCGAACGCTTAATGTTTATTCGGATTTCAAAATCAAGTCTCTCGTTTCTCATATATTTTACTTCTTGGAGTCTATTATAGTTGTAACTATAAATCCAGGCCAACGATATTTGCTACGGATTAGCTTCATGATTGTTCCGTTATGTCGCGAAGCTCCAATTTATGTACCTAGTGAACGCGAACCTCATTCTCAGCCATTAGAATGGTTCCGGGAACGCATTCTTTCAACGAAAGGTCAGGTCAGTTGTGTTCCAGCTCCCATCTGGGTTGCGCCAACGGTTTTCGAGCATTATGCGAAATGATTTAGCGAAATACATTTCGGTCGAATTGATCCGAGCGAATGCTCGTGATAGCCCTTGTAGAGAAAATTCAGAAACTCCTGTGCTCGAGATTTCTTTTTCTAGGCAGGCCTTTGTACGTATTGCGCGTTTTATCTCTATTTTTATATTATACACTAATTTACTTTGCTTTCTCTTGCGCGTCCTCCTTTTTTCTTCAATTGAAAAACAGAAAATAAATTTGAAGTCGCATAGTGTGGAAATGTAGCATTTTTGCGGAACAATTACCGAATAGTTGGCCTGTCTGTTGACTCTTAACGGACATTCGCGAAGAACAGCCGTTAAGTTAATGGATGCATAATGCTCTGGTAATGAGACGCTAATTACTATTTCCAGTCTAACGGAAAATCGTATTCATTTACTGTCCATGGATCAATTCATTTAAAAGCCGTCGCTCCTATTTGATTGGAGAAGCTATTCACCTTGTTCAATCACAAAAATTGTAATTTTCTGTGAGATGACTCTAACAGCAAAAAAATATTTTTTACTGTAAACGAACAATGATTCATTCGATCAGTCTGACCGGAATCTATTTGATTTAAGGTATTCCAACTCATTTCCAAAATAAGTACCTAATAATTAAAAATACGATGATAATAAATAGATTTATTTGCTTGCGGCCAAAAAATGATAAAGGCGTCTACAATTTTCAAGGATTAAATATCCCCTTAAACTTAATCAATACACACCATTTTTCTTGTTTGCTTTTTTAACCTTATTTCTTTTTTATTATTATTTTACTTAATGTTTGTTCATTTATTCCCATCAATGATTATGCTGTGGATGATATTTTTCCAATAATTTCCGTTGGTCGCTAACCGAACACACCACGTTAATATCATGATCGTCATCCCAATGCAAATTGGTTAGGTTTAGTTCAAAAAGTAGTAAAATTACGTCAAGACGTGACTTCATGCTGTGATTTCATCCGAGAACCATTCGAGTTCTGTCGTGATAAACTTGTCGGCCATTTTGCGGTGGTAGGAAGTGGGAATTCTCGTTTTAACTTCAAAGTGATCAAAATCAGCTATTCTTGTTGTTGAGTCGTTGTATAATTTTTTCACTGTATTCAGTAATTATTCGCAGAAATTAACATATTCACAAACACTTGCTCACTGTGTGCTAATTTTTCTTCTCGTTTCCCTGTAAGTTTGGTGTGATGAAACCTTCAAACCTAATTACGATAATTGATATAGCCACATCAAGTGTAGAGTGAAGTGATCTTTGCATATAAATATTTAGTCAGTAGGTTACCTCAGCTTTGTGAAGAGAACAGTTATTTAGTTTTCTTTGGATATTGCTTGATCAGTTCACACTTTACTTTTTAAAATGTTGAGAAAAGTTTTGGAATTTCAAAAAATAAAGGTAACGGTGTAATATCTGAAAACAACTCTTTGGGAGTCCGTTAGCAAAATTAGCCGTATAAAAAAGCATCTTGGAAGTTGGGAGTGGTTCAGTTGAGGTTCGAACGATTTTTTCCCCCAGGTTTTGTTCCTTTAATCTCCCTGGCGGTAATTGAGCAATATTTCGTTTGCCGCCGCTACCTCTCTTATAAAAATTACTCAAAAATATGATTCTATTGATATTGTCCTCGTTTCTCCAACTATCAACTTTTTTTTATTATAATTGAAATACATATTATATCATAATATGATATATCAATATGATATATGAATATGATATATGAATATGATATATGAATATGATCTATGAATATGATATATGAATATGATATATGATAAATCAATATGATATATCAATATTATGATGTAGAGATCACAGGTACTTGGTTCTTCGCTCGGAATCGGTCAGGCTTTTAAGATTTTTCTGTGTCCTCTTCTGACTCTCTACTTTTTGGTTTATTAATACAATAATTCATTGTAATCGATCAAGCAAAAAAGCCCCCCTGTCCTTCACAAGTTGTGATGTTTTACGTTTAATGGCATGTAAAAAAGTGGCATGTAAACCCAAGTATCCAAAAAAAACCTTGTCTGACAAAACACCTCAAATTCTAATAAAAGGTAAAGTCTTACATTTGTCACCAGAAATCAATTTTGGCCTGACAGTGGGTGTGAATATTTATATTCATTAATTTTTTTTATTCAAAATTCATATTTTCCAATGCTTTTTGGGCAAAAGTGTGTTTGGTAAAAATGTCTTTAGATTTTTCGACGCTGAATCGAATGAGTTCATCGTGGTGTCGATAGCTTTAACGGTTCTCAAGTTATTGCAGCTTTCGTGTTGAATTGTCGAGATTTTTTTGAATAGTGGCATAACTCGAAAATTTTTAAAGCTGTGATAGTAGTTATATACTTACTCGTTGGGGCGGTGGACAATCATCCTTGTCAACTGTAACGTTAGGCAAATAATTTAATTTTTAATTTAAAAATTATGAAAAATAGAAATAATTAAAATGACCATAGTTGTTAACGAGTTTGTCCTTATTGTTACCATTCTGTTGTTTGGCGGAAGCGAATAGGGCATTACCCATTTGTGCTTCATGCCTCCCTTCCGTCTTCTTGAACGGTTAATGCCCTTCCAAGGACATCAAGGACTGCGACAGTCGAGTGCAAAATACGGAATGTAGCTTTCGGAATGACATGGAATGAATTCCTATGCTCCTCAGCATATGTCGATTTTGAGACCGAGTTATCCTCATGTTTTGTATTGAGCTAGAGCTTCCAGACAGTGGATGTTCTCAAAGGAGAGCTGCTACGGATGTACGTTTCCGTGGAAAAGGTTCACACAGGACATCTGTCTCTAATGTAACTAGTAACAAAGGAGGCAGCAAAGCGATTCACGCGAGCGTCAGAAGTAGCCCGACCGTGACCTTCTCTCTCATCTCACTCACACAAAATACGTGGAAGGGTAGGGCAAAAGAAGCCATACAAAAAATCGCTCCATGTGCGTGGGACTGATTGTGACTCTAAAACAACGTCACGGATGACGATCGCCTTCAAAAATAATATTTGGAAGTACGGAAACGGTTTCTCCAAAACTCTACACACGTCTGAGAGAAACGATTTTCTGATTTTCCACGAGCATAACTAAATCGGTTGCGTCATTTCGATGTGAAATAAATATTATTCATAAAAATGCCTTGCTTGTTTAATGTCAGCTGCATTTGAAACGTTTGAACTGTAATCAAACTTCCGTTGAGGCAAATAGATTATTTGTGTGGTTAAAATTTAATATAAACCAGAGCTCTTTACGAGCAACAAGTTTAGTTTTGGTAATCATTTCCAAAAATATAACACCGACTTGATCTGCTTGATGTTCAATACTAAATCTTCTATGCAAACTGAAATGATCTCACTCTCAGCAGCCGATGAATTCGTATCACAATTAGGCCCTATTAGGATCGAGTGACCTAAACAGAATCCCGATGACGTGAACACTCCTCGACGAGCGTTTTAAACCACGTCATCGGCTTCATAAGTCAATAGAGTTCTCTGATTACTTTGTTGTAACTAACATGATTATCATCTTCCTAACTTCATATTCGGATTCAGTTGATGTAAATACATATAATGCACCCTTCTCAAAATTTGATGTTTTACGTTTCAAGGCATGTAGAATCCGAGTATCCATAAAAAAAAATTCTGTCTGTCCACCGTACGCCGTCAACACTTTTCCGGCCAAACTATAGTAGCTAAATTCTTGAAATTTTCACCAAAAATCAATCTCGGTCCTACGACCGCCTAATTCTAAGTAAGTAAGTCAAACTATATCTACATTTACATACATGCTATATCTACATGCCTTGAAACGTTAAAACATCAAATTTTTAGAGGGTGTTAGAAAATGTTTTTTTCTTGGGCGATTACAATGGTTTATTATTGAATAATAAACCAAAATCATTCTACACTCATTGGAATCCTCGTCAAACACTCTCTTCAGCGGTACCATTAGGTGAGTAATTTTACATTCAATTTGGAAATCAAGAAAAATAATTGAAATTAAATTACCATAGTTGTTACGGAGTTTTCCCTTCTAGTTTGGATTTTAGGTACGTGCCTTGAAACGTAAAACATCATATTTCTAGGGGGTGGATTTTTTTTTTTTTTTTAGTCCATTATCACAATGGTTCAATATCTATAATAATCCGAATCCTGTGTAAATTGATGTCGAACACACCTGTATTTATAAATAAATAAAAAATTGGAAAAGTACAAATTCCCCATCTTCAATAAATCGAGTAATGAGTGTGCTAACTTGATTGTGACGGCGCCGGCAAGACAAAGCTATTGGTTGAGGTTATCTCATAATCATGTGGTGTTTTCTCTTAACTAATCGACATAATAATCAATTATCAGTGCCTACGCGGCATTAGAGTGTAACGACATCTGAGCAATGGGTTACTTCGGGTGCGACTAATTGGGTTATGCGACTGTTGACGGCAGCTGGTATTGATCGAAAGATGACGGAGTGTTGACACATTAGTGCAGTGTTTATTTGGATTGGAACGACCTATTTCCACCATATACTCGTAGTCCTTTAGTTATGAGTGATTTCGAGTAATAGACTACGATTATTCTTTTGATGAATTTCTCACCTCGTGATTAGCACAGGACGGACCAACCCAGCAGTAAAAATACTACGTAGTTTTCGAGTGTTGATTTACATAACTCATAATACCGATTCGGTTTTCGGTACGATGAATACACTTCCGACGTTCCGTATTCATTATTCATTTCCAGAGCGTTGCTATGACTCCTCGAATGGTGTAACGCATAGGAAGTACAGCGTTTGTAAGCTGGCCGATAAGCTCCATACCTGCGGTGCAGGCAAGCGATACGAACTGAGAACCTCTTTATCACCTAGTTAGTTGTGACGTTTTATATTGCGTTTCTCTTACGTTAGAAATCGGTTACTACGTACGCCCCAGAGAAAATTGTTGAAATATCATATAATAGCGATAAAGTGAAGGTACTCTGGTCCCTTGCTGGATCAAAATTATATCAAAGGCTTGGGTGAGTAGAATATCAAAATTGTGTGATTACGAAAAAAAAAAGGTTTCCAACCCACCTCAAAATTGGATGTTTTACGTTTCAAGGTGCGAATCCGATATCGAATAAAAAAATCTCTAAAACCTTACGCCATCAACAATATTTGAGGAATCTAGAAGACATACATATTTGAAATGACAATGACAAATCTTGGCCCGACAATGGCCCAGTGTGTTTGCCAAATCGCTACCTCAATTTTAACTATTTTCGGATGTGTTTTAAAGGGGGAATGAGGATTTTTCGATTTTTTTTTTAAAGTCTATTTTTGTATACATTTCGAATTATTTTTGGACGCTGAGTCGAATGAGACACTAACGAAGTCAATAGCTGATTCTCAAGTTATCGCATTTTGTGTGTGGCAATTTTGAGGAATTTGTTATGGGGAAATAAATAGAAATTTTTTTGAGTAATAACTCGAGACTTTCTTTTTTTAATAGCTCACAGTGCTATAAAAACGTTCTGTGCTCGTTGGAATGCTCGTCAAACACTTCAACTGCACCGTTAGGCGAATAATTCAACTTTCAATTACATAAAAAATGTGGAAATAGAAATAATAAAAATTACGATAGTTGTCGAGAAAGTTACTAGTACAAGTGCATGGTCTCAAATTATATTCAAGCAAAGAAATAGTAATCGACTGTAAAATCATTTTCAGCGTTTTTTATTTTTTTTTCTTTAGATGGACGACACCATGGGCCATGAGAATGATAAACTTCGAATTAACTGGTTCGAAGAAAAATAAACTATTTCATAAAAATAAAGGTATCTGCTCCTGAGTTCGCCCTTAAAGTTTTTTATTCTACTTTTTTTAACCTCTATGTTTGCTTAGTCAATTGAAATATTGGGACCGCCCTAAAAGTCAAATTACCGTACTCAGAATTTTTCTTATGTACTTATCTATCTACCTAGATGTGCTAAATCAGACGAAATTGGACTTTGAATGCTAGTCAGAACGTAACTACTACGATAATAAGTTGTAAGTTATTTTTCGTTGTATTTTTATTTCTGCTTGCATGATAAATGAAAATAATTATACGGTCAACGCTAGAAATATTTCTTATGGTGTGTTGACATCCTAATTTTTATCATTCGGTTCACTTCCTCGTTATTTTCGTTTTTATTGTGCGTTTTTTATGTTTATAACTAATGACTAAATAAATTGTTCAACTTTCACAGGTTTTGCCTCAAAACAATCAGACATTTTATGCAATAATTCCTCTAATTTTGGTTTTGGTTGAATTTGGGTGGTGTAAAAATTTTTAGATGTATGGATTGATTACCAACAAGCTCGAGGTATAAGTCGGAGTGAGCTCCTCTTTCTCCAGGCTTAATCGTTCCATTGAACTAAGTGCGAATTATTGGAACAAGATTAACAGAGAGATTAGGAAGTAACGTTTCTATCGTTTCAACCATATATTTACATCCAAAACAACTGTTCTCTTCACTCGCGAAATTATTTTATTTTACTCTTATTCTACGAGTTCGATTATTGATAAAAAAATCCGCACCGATTTATTTTTTATTCATTGAGGAACCATTTTGTCCAAAATATTTCCCATTATTTTCGGTCAAGTTTCCACTACGCTCGTACATCGGTCCTGTCTGAGCTTCGCAATCTCAGATCGGTTCCTAGGGTTGAACGAGTTCGATCAGCTCGTACGTTTTCCGTACGTATGTGCTTTCATGGAGGCAGTTGGCTATGCGCAGAGAAGGCTCTGTCTGACTTGGAGGCTCGAGGACGCCGCTGCATTCCTCAGTGTATTTATAGTGGAAGCGAAGCTAGAGCCTTCGCCACCCTCTTCCTCCTTTCTGTTCCTCCTTCGGTCACCACCCGTTGCTTGGAGTTCAGTTAGCTCCGGCCCTCCGTCTCGCTCAGTGGTCGCGCTCAGTGCTGTGTCGTCTCGCGGCTTGGAAATTTGTGTTTTTTTTCTAAACAACAAAAACGGTTTTCGTGGTGCTTCGCTAAGGGATCGATTCCCTTCGAAAACTGGGATTACAATCAACGGATCGCCTTCAAAGTGAGTCAATAATGTATTCGTTCGCAAGTTATTCTTTGGTAATGTGGTGATTTCAGTGCACTATGATCAACTGGCACCGAGTGCGTGGACAAGTTTTGACAAATCGGCATTTGATACAAAAATGATTTATGCCTCTGCGTTATTCTGGGTCAATAGAAGAAACCGAATGTACGAATCGATTTGAGCTGCATCTTGCCATTATGGAGTAAAATTCTACGTAAACATGGAAGTAAAAAAAAGTATTCTTTTCATAGGGATCAGTTTATCTTTTACACGATTGATTATTAGTATTAATTATATCCTCAAAAGCTCCAGAATTAAATATTGTCAGTTACAACTCGAACCAGGCTCGGTTCATTGAATCGTGGCTACTTTTATCAATAAAACATATTATATTATCTCTGGCATAACTAGTCGCTTCGGATAGATTCGATTGATTTGTATAAATTCAAAGATGCTTATATCAGTATATTTTGTTCTAGAATTGCTTGAAGAAATTAACTACCATAATAATTCATTTTGACTATCAACTCTGGTATGCACACCTCTTTCTCTTAAATATACCAACAAGTTAGCCGCGGTCATCAAAGGACGTGTCCCATATTAAATACTTGGAGTGAAAACTATCACCCTTTCTATGGTGTCTTTTAATTCAGCCAAAAATCCCATAGAAATCCAGATTGACACCAAAAATATATCTTTGTCTGAAAAGCGTTGGGAAATATTATTTTTCCGCCTCAAGATCCCCCAAAAATACCCTTAAAATTGAGCTAGCGGTTTGGCTAAAGAATTGTGCCATTGTTATTCATAATATTGATGTTCGGTGAAAATGTCAATAATTTAGCTATTGATGTTTCGCCAAAGAAATGTTCACAGGACGGACAGAATTGTTGTCATGGGATATTCGGATTCTACATGCCTTGAAACGTAAAACATCACATTTGGAGAGGGATCGATTTTGCGGGTGGTTAGATCTTTTTTATTCTTGGACGATTTACAATGCTTGGCTTTATTGAATAATAAATTAAAAAAAAAAAAAAAATTCTATTCGTCCTCCGTCAACACTTAGGTGACAAAGCTATAATAGCTATACTCTTGAAACATTTTTTTCTTGGGCGATTACATGATTTATCATTGAATTATTAACTAAAAGTGGAGTGTTTGTACCAGTCAACCAAAAATCTCAGGTAATTAACCATTGTAATAGCTCACGCAAATGAAATGTCTAACCCCCTAAAAATTTGCTGTTTTACGTTTCAAGGCATGTAGAGTCCGAGTATCCAATAAAAAGAAAAACTGTCCTGCCTGAAGAAACTATAATAGCTCAACTCTTCACCAAAAATCGTTCTTGGTTTGACAATAGTTAAATTCTTTAGCCTAACCGCTACCTCAATTTTTGGGGGAGTTTCAAGGGGGGAATTAGCATTTTTCAAAGGTTTTTGAAACAGCTTTGTTTGATATCAGTTTATATAGATTTTTGACGCTGAATCGACTGGGACCATTACTGCCAATAGCTTTGACTGTCGAGTTGCCGCAGTTTTTATGTGAATTTTCATGATTTTGAGCTATTTGGCTTAAAGGTAATGTTCGATCATTTGTGGAGCTATACAAATCGTTCTATACTCCTATATCGTTCGGCAATTAATGTTACTTTAAATTAAGTGATAAAAAATTTTTAAACTAGGTACTATAGTTTTCAAGGACTTCGCCCTTAGTGAACAATATCTTTGTAGATGGAAACGTTCACCAGAGATCTATACTATAACAAATGGATGCTCTTTCCAAATAATGATAGAAGCAAAGGAATAATAAAACGTTGTACAATTATTTGTAGTTTTGTATTGGGAGTTTTGCTATTTTCATTTCTCAAGAAACCGCTTTTCTGGATCCATAGTCTTGTAAACATGAATTGTACCCATGTGTCAGTTTGAACCGAAAGCTTGGCTGGCTTGCAGTGTAATCTCGCGTTTTATCAGTTTTGCGTTCAGTCAGTAGAAACGCGTAAAAAATACGAATTTACTAGCTCCCTGTAAAACACTCATTCTTCAGGTCCTTATCCAACTCCTCGATAAATTTCGTTAGTTTACAATGTTTTCGTAGCACAAGTAGGGCGGATAAATCTCGTAATTAGGTCTTACTACGGGATCCAATAGTCGCATCTATTCAAGCATTCAAAGGTCACGCTCTTTGCGTATGATAATATCAACCTACTTGTTGTTTGTTCATAGCTAGTAGGTAATTACATGACAGCTATCACCTCGATCTCCTTCAATTTGAACTTTTCCTATGATCGAATAACTATAATTACTAAATTTATATATAAATATTGAGTAAGTGAAATTAACCCAACTTACAATCTTCATTGATATGCACTTATAATTTGAACGAATGTTTAAAAGAATATCAGTTTTCTCAGTTTGGAAAGTGTATTTCAGTTATATATACATTTTTTAAAGCTAAAGGTATTATATTTCGTTCTTTCTGTATCATTGTACTGCAAAGAGTGTATGAATCACTTTTTCAATTTTAATTCGAGTGTAGGAAGGCTCTGTGTTGTTCATCCTTGTCTAGCCTAGACCGAATAAAAATAGATTGGCCTCATTGGGGATTTTCATTTGGCGCATCACAAAGATTCTCAACGCCTGCCGTTAGAATTTTCTTTAGATAGCCAACTAGTAGGTTTATACTAGTTCATTTGCTTTCTTGTCTACTGTACACGACGCTTTTCTCCAAAATCGCCTCTTACGGTGAAATTTGTCGAAAAATTTCCCTCTATTTTGAGAAACCTTCGTTTCCATTCCAAAACCACAAATTTCCCAGCTTTATGTACATTCTTTGAAATTTTGGACCTTGAAAAAAAGATTCTCTAGCGCGAACGGTATGAAAAATTATCCGTTCAAACTTATTTCAAATGCAACAAAAACGGTTTTCAATAAAATATTTCTGTCCCTGGACATGCTAACTATTAGAGAATAGGCTTTCTAGTGCTTCAGCTTTGCCCTTTGTAATGTCGGTGAATAAATATTTTTTCTAATTTTGTTTTTCACTTCTAGCTACTGAAGCATTTTTGTTCAAACTGAGCCCGTTTCAATTTCATAATTTCGTGATAGAGAGACTTCGAATAGAAGAGTGTTGACCAGTTTGAATGCAACTGTATCAGCGTTATGTTGTTATTAATTCCAACTCGGCGAGCCTCGATTGGTTTGCCTAGTTTGAGATTGTTTTCATTCGCGTGTCTCATAAAACTAAATGCGTAACTTCCAATGTTAACGCGAGGAAATGTTTGTTAACTGATTTTGTGGCATTTTTCTTGCTTCTCTTGTCGACAATTCGGTGGATGAGTGTTATTAATCGTAAGATATTTATTTTATAAATAAAAACCGGTAGTGTGCATTGATCACATGCAGTACTTCCATATTGAGTCGGTAACAGGTATAACCAATTATAAAATCAAGAAATTCTTACAAAGGTCGCAACGTTACTCAAGTTCATAGTGTCGAGTGCAGTATGTGAGCCTAACGATACAACCTTTACACGTTTTGTAAAATGGGATCCTTTTTATAGCTTGGAAGCCCGATAGTGTATAACCAGCTCTGAAGGGGAAATGAGGCGACGTTCACTCGTCGTTTTAAACATTCAAATACAACCCAAGTATCAAACCCAAACCACAAGCATTTATACATGTTGATTTTTTTTAGCCAGTAGAAGATACCCATGAAAAAAGGTGTGTGAGCCAAATACGAAAATTAAACGTCATCTGTTAGATCTTGAGCTTTCAAAGAATTATATTGGTTATTGCGGCCCTTGAACAGTCTAAATACAAATAATAGTTGGATAACGTGAAAATGTGGTATACGACCCTTACGTTAAAAATCAATCGTCGTTCACCCGCCAAGAAAACATTACAACGACGTTAAACTTTCAAATAAATTGACTTGGGGACTACGAAGATTTCGAAATACACTGAAGCGAATAGCTCGGATGTACGGTGTGTGGCCCTAGAGATAAAAATCAGGCCATTACAAACATTTTAAGAAGTATCAAACACACAACAATGTGATTTTTGTGGCCTGTGAAAATCGAAATTGAGAAAAAGCGCATAAGTATGGTAATCTAGTAAAACGATACAAAACAAGTTTCCTGAAATGTGGTATTTTTTATAGCAAGGAAGGCCAAAAATGTATAACCGTAGACTCAAATATATTCATATTCATTTTTGTCTGTAATAATCAAAATATTGTCAATATGCGAATAGCCGTAGTGAAAGTAATAATGACTCTTAAATAGCCTGTAAAAATCCTACAGAAAATACTTTGAACGATTATATCTTGGAGTACAGTTAACCGAAATCCGGAATCGGCTAATTTTTCACATTAACTGTTAAGGAAGTTTTCTGAATTTTCAAAAGTTTATGTGAAAATTTCTTTCGAATTTATCTCTGTTCCGAATTCGACTTATCCATTTATCCGGAGATCCATTTACTTCGTAAACATGGAAGTAAAACGCTTCAAAAATGATTGTACAGTGGTTGATATTCCCCTGTTCAGATTCACATAACGATTTTAATTTTCAGAAGATCACAGGAACGATAACTAGGAGGTTCACACCTAGTTTTCGTTCCTGCGATCATCTGAAAATTAAAATACTGACGAAAATTCCTCAGCATTTTTGTTTTCTCTGTACCTGATCAGAAATTCTATCGGAGTGTATAAACTCATCGTTTGCTCCTCGAATTTCAGCGCAATTACCTGTTAGATAAAATCAACTTTCATACCTCTTAGCTATATAGGCTAGAAAATCATCTTCCTGTTTAGCGGGCAATATTTTCACGGGTTATCAACAGGCGAAACCAGGAACTGCTGAACGGCTTCGATGCAGAACTGATTGGATTACTTTCTTTAGTCTCTCGTCTGGGCCAAAAAAACCGTTCTCAGCCCAGCTCTTTGTCTGGGCAAAACATTATGCTGATTCTTTTGAAAAAAAAAAAAATTATAGTCGGAATTGGTGATTTATGGTATCCTTTCCGAATACCGGCATCGCGGTTTCATTTTTATTTTATTTATTTTAATTCTAGGCATTGAAGATATTTATTCGGAAACATTACATCGAATATAGTTCACATTGAATTCACTACTTGAATCAATTACTGCGGAACTTGCTCCGTAATGTTTCATGGGTGATCATTAAAAAAAAAAAAAACCAGATGAGCACAAGCCGAGTTCCAATATTAATACAAGAGATCCTATAAACCTTCAATAATTGAAAGTTATAATACCACCAATAACTAGACCCATATGCACAACCGAAGAATAAGAACTAAAGAACTTTTAATAAGAAATTAAAAATTTTTCAACTACCTGATGAAGACGTATCAGTATAATCTTAAATTATACTAGTAAAACTAACAAATATACAAATAAATTAATCAAAGCAAAATAAATATAAATTAATAAAATTATTAAATAAGTTCATAACCCCCATTTGCACAACTCCCTCGTGTTTAAGAGTTGCTCGATGGTGGGAATCATTTATTTTGACTCGTCGGGCGTGGTTTGGTTTCAAGTTGTGAGGACTGACACCTGTTGTTTTCTAATATTGATCCGCTACATCCGAGAGGTGGCTTTCCGTCGGGTCCATTCGTCTTCGGACAAATATAAACCCACCCCTAAATTTTATCTTATCGCAAGTTCCCCATTGGGATTGAAAGTTTTTCAATTTCCTCCGACAGAACTCTCACTGTTCTCAATATTATCTCGCTATTTCTTTGTTCTCAAAACGCACGATACTTAATCCCGATGAGACAAAAACGTCACGACCAAATCAACGTCATTTAGCCAAAAATCGAAAATCTTCTCCTCGTGCTGTAGTCCAAAAAAATCTGCTATTATGAAACATTGTCTGAAATAATTTGTATTTAGAACCAAAAATGTTTCAATGTTGCGCATTTTAGTCTTATTTTAGTATTGTCACTGGTCTTTGAAATCATTTAGTGAGCCTACGTTTAATGAAAGAAAAATTGCAAGAAATTTCATTATTGCAATAAAATTTATCTCGAGTATTTGAACCTTTTAAATAATAACATGTCTACTTCCTACAAATGCAAAGTGAACCCGAAATCAAAACAACATTGTTTTAACTGGAAGAGAAAGAGCTAAGCTAAAAATTAGCTGCTCTCAACTGGGTCCATCTCGACGGGAATATAAAGCGTAGAATTATTAGCGGGTTTGCACTAGAACGAAGAAAATGTTCATTAGCCGAACCATTCAGCACTGTTACGCTAATTTCGACCCGAATACATTAACTAAATCGCAGACATGTTCAACGTAACTAAAATGGCCGAACCATAATTTTCTTCTCGATATCCTAACACGTATTTACAATTTTGAACTATTGGCATTCATTTTGCGTTAACAAAAAGCCCATCTTTCCGATCGATCATGCCCACAAATTGAATACCTGGGTAGAATACTTTTTTTTCTATCTTACAGAAAAAACTGTGCCGCTTTTGCGGCGCCGAAAACCGACTCCCTCAACTCAAACTGGTCACACCATTAGAGGAATGAAACCTGTTCTAAACTTGTTCCCCGAAGGCAACCGCAATTTTTTGCATTTGACTAACGAAGAGCAGGAAAAATATTATGTAAGCATTCGATCCTCAAGAGATTGACCTGTATTACGGCATCGCTGAAGCCAATTGTATGTAATTTTGTTTTATTATTCAATAATTAACACTTCGACCGGGACATATGCCTTTTAGGCATGCTCAGTTCACATTTCCGTTGCTAGGCCCGCTCCCGCTGCCACGAGCAGTCTCTCCTCTTAAGACATTGTCAGTCGGCTATCAGAGGTGACGTAGGAAGAGTCGCAGACCCTCGGATCCCCTCCGTAAGGCGGTAAGTTACAGTTTTATCACAACATACCCTGCCTTTTTGGCATATGTCCCGCTGTGTGTACAAGGGATTTCCTGCTTTTTAGGCATGTGTCCCTCTAAGTGAACTGCAAATTGCCTGCTTTTTAGGCATACATCCCCTTGAAGGGGGGTCAAATGCCAAAAAGGCATATGTCCCTCTAGGAGTGCGTTCGATTTTCATGCCCAAAAAGCAGATGTCCCTTTGAATGATTTTGCTATCTCAAGAGTTACATTTAGTACTGTTATAATATTATAATAATTACATTCAGTACTATTATTAGGATCCGTTGTGATCTACATTTAGGTTTACCTATTTTTTCCTTCCTTTTCACAGAAAATGTACAAGAAAAAAATTCAACTTTATCCGAGAGGACAAGAAAAATAATGACCCTCGTTGCTTCCTCAATTCAGTGTGACTCCGACGTTGATTCACAGGACTCCTACATTGACTCAGAGGACTCCTACGTTCCTGATGCGTTTTGCTTGAAAATCTACTTATAAAATAAAATTGGCTTGCTTATTTTTCATTCATCTACTTATTCTTTTAATTCACATGCCTAATGGGCATATGTCCCTCTAAGAGTACGTAGTAAAATAACGAGGAGAATGCCTAAAAGGCATACATCCCTTGGAGTGTAGATTTGTGTATGCTTAAAAGGCAGGTGTCCCTCAGAACGAGAATTGAAATCATGTCCCGGCCGAAGTGTTAAACATTTTAATCACACTTGAAATTTTTTTTATCATGTTTTTGGAGTTTTGTATAATATGTTGTTGTACGTTTCAACGTACGTAGAATCCGAGTATCCAATAAAAACATTTTTGCCCGTGTGCCAACCTTTTTCTGAAAAAGCTCTAACAGCTAAATTTTTGAAATTTTTTCCAAAAACAATCTTGATCTAGCAGTGGCTCAATTCTTCAACCAAATACTAAAGGGACACATAAATTTTACATAAATATATTCTATTTTCTATTCGATTTATTTACCTATTTTATTTATTTATTTTTTTCTTACATAAATTTTACGGGTATTTTTGGAATGGTTTTGAGAGGGAGAAAATCATAGTTTCCAACGCTTTTCAGACAAAGGTGTAATCGTACCATAGATTTTGAATTTTAGATGATGAAAAATTATCGAATTTACGATATTTACAGAAATTTGGCACGAGAGTTTAGTTCGAGAATTTCTGGAGCTACAAAAATTTTTCTATACTGGTTGGAATGGTCGTCAAACATTATCTTCAGCTGCACCGACAGACTAATAATTCAACTTTTAATTTGAAATAAGGAAAATGAAAGTAATTCGGGCGGCGGGTTTCCCATATAGTTACGAATCTGTTGTTGGGTGGAAACGTTCACAAATTTGAGGGATTGGTACTATCACAAATGGATTGTCCTCTTGAATCATAATTGAAGCAATGGAATAATTAACCACCGTACAATAATTTGCAGGGTTTTTATAAATAGCGTACCTTACATATTATATCTTATAGTGAACGTTCCACGAAATCTAGATTTCCAAACGCTCTGAATGAAAGCGTGAACAGCAATCTAATTATTCTAAGTTAAACGCGAAACCTCGGCCTTAGTGACTTCGACCAATCGAATTGCAGTCCGCCCTTTCGGTCTTCGCGTTTTCTGTCTGCATTTGAATTGCAGCTTTGCTGAGTTTTACGTAGTATCCATTGCATAGGGTTACATCCTTCATAGTATTGCCTTTGAAGGTCAAAGAAGATAGCCGTGAAAAAGTTATTCCTGTTATTAATCCTAACAACTGTCTTTACCGATTACAAGATGACTTTCGAATTGTAAAAATGATAAGTTAGCAGTTTGTAGATAGGATTACCCTAGAGAAATCATGACTTTTCTCATTTCAAGGACGTCTTACGAAATCACTTTTACTTCTCCAAGTTCCGTGTGGCGGCCGTTTTGGTCATGTGATGACGACCTCGGTCGAAGGGAATGTTATGTTGTTTGAAACTCGTGTCTCCCTTTTCGTCGAGTCTCATCCATCTCCGTACGACTGTCCTTCTTCATGATGACTCCATCGTTCTCTCATCCCAACGTCTTTTTGAGCGAGAGACAAATTAGGAGGAACGTTCTCTTCAGTGGTATTCACCGGGTTCTCAGTTGTTGCGTTTATTACTTTTACTCTGAATAGAAAGTATTTCTTGATTAATGATCCTACGAATTTTTCTTCTCCAGGTGGTCGTATACCGGCGTTTCTGCACGGTGGCTGGGGCAAGTATTGGTTTCTATAAGATTTAATGATTTTTTACTTTATATTCGTCGATGAACTACTTTCGAACGTTCGGGCTTCTTCAGGGCATTATAGGCCATAGGTACCATTGGTCCTATAATGTCCTGAAGAAGCCCGAACGGGCGAAAGTACTCGGCGTAATAAAAAGAAAAAATGGAGAAGAGGTCGTCTCGTTACTCTCCCCCTCAATTCAGAGAATATTTTACGAATGTTTATCTGCTTGGCAGTCCGTTATTAGAGAGGTTTTGCTATACCGGCGTTTCTCCACGGTGGCTGGGGCAAGTATTGGTTTCTTTGTAAAATCATTCGCATCTAAAGCCATGGGTAGTTAGAGAGGTGTGATTTTACAAAGTAAACAATACTCCCCACGGCCATCGAGGAAAATCACAGATAAAAGCACTAACTTGCTAAGAACTATGGATCAGTCGTAGTAGTTCAGCGAGGCTGAATATTGCCACGAAATTATCAATTCTTAAATGAATGAAAAGAAACAGAACGCTGATTTTGATCGAAATTTCCATATTAGACCTTGAAATACAGACGTGAAGAAATCGAACACGAATTTCCCACATCCATAATTTTTTTTTTACTATAAAGTCGATAACTGTGTACTATCAACTGTTTACGTATTATCAACTTTAGTACTTTTAATTTTCCAAAATTGTAAATCCCCCAAATTGCAAGAAAATTTTTTGGCTAGCGTTTTCCCAGAAATTCGTATCTCCGTCGGTTTTCTCATTTTATTTTTACCTTGAAAAATTTCCTCTTGGCTGTATCCCAGGGAAGTCCCTCGAAAATACCGAGCCACTGCGTAGAAGCTTGACAATCGACTCGTTTGCTCACTCCCTCTCAGCTCCACTTCTGACCCTTTCCAAGTTCGAGTGGAGTCCTCCTGCTCCGCCCAAAGCTATGGAGACAATATCCCCTTCTTGGCCATGTTCTGCATTCCTGATATGAACATTTTGATTTATGTTGTCAACTTCGAATGTAGGGGTTCGTGCCACGCTTCCGAAAGTGTTAATTTCGCGTTGATAAAGTTTTGCAATATTCAGTGGATTAAGGTGGCTTCTTCGAGTAAATTATTCAAGTTAATTGCTTTTGGGTGAAGTTCTCCTCTCAACGTGTCGGTATTAACGTAAAATTTCAACTTTTTGAGCTGCCCTTATTAGAATTGTTTTCCGCTTTAACGTTCGAATGTGTAATTTTTAAGCTCTAAAACTGTTGAAAAAAGAAATTGGTTCTTTGAAAAAACGCATTTTTTTGCTGCGCGTATGTAATTTTTTGTCGGAAGTAAAATAGAGAAATTACGTCCATTCCAGATTCAACCAGTTCTCAAACCATTCAACCATTCACCAATTAGAAGTTTTCTCTCTTGCTGCGACGAATCGGCAAATAGTGAAATTTGCCGATCTTCCTCCGGCTTTTGTGCAGGTTTATCTCTCATTTTTTATGTATAGATAAACAAAATCGTATAAATACATAGACGTATAAATTCATCTTCAATTAGCTGTCATCATCGATTTGCCAGCCCTCTTACATTTTTTGTCGACTCAATTGGTAAAAGTGATCCGATAGAGATAACCTTGTTCACAGTGTGTGTTTGAAATGGGATAATTCTTGACATATATTGCTATCTGCCAACGGGAAGTCAAGGCACACCCATTATCAACCGTTTCCTTCCAACATATAGTCGCCGCTTCCTTGTGATGTTTTGTAATCTCTTCAACTGCTTTGCGTTCTATTGCTCGTGCGAGGAAGAGATCGCTGCGGTTGTTTTAACGATCAACAAACGGCTTGTCCATCAGCTGGTTGTTCTGGAGTTGTGAGCTCTCAGTACCTTCCATTCGTGGTCCGCCATGTGTAACAAACTTTCTTCCTTGTCTCCGAATGGTCTATGCACCACTGCCTTTCTCAATTCTCGGATTAGAGATGATGTAATCCGTTTCGGTCCAGTGAAATAAACTGCTCACGTTTAGACATGTCCGATGCCTAAATTTGATGTGTTTTTTCCGCGGCACTAAAGCTACATCCCGAGCACCATAAATGCTAGCACAGATTTTCTTCTGTGTTTAAAAAAATTTTTGAGCGAGAGTTCGAAATTTGATTTTGACGCCCGTAGCTTGAGTTGAATGCGATTGTTCTTTTCACCAAAGTTGACCACAAATTCCTCTAACCGTTCTGATTTTGGTTTATTCAATAATAAACCATTTTAATCACTCACGAAAAAAATGTCTAACCCCCTCAAATTTTATTTTTACGTTTCAAAATATGTACAAAATAATAAACCACTCTACAATCAGTTGCAGCGTATTCATCTAATGGCTCACACACCTACTTCGACGGTGTGAGTTTTTTTCGCTATTTCACTAGTGCGTATTTTATAATTTGATTTTTACAGACCAAATGTAAATCTATTTGAACGTTTGAGGTCTAGAAAAGTTTTTTATTGTGACGTCTATTTTTATCGTTAGTGTCACACACCATACTTCCACGTGATTCGTATTTTTCGTTATTTTATTCGTGTTTCTCATTGCTGTAAAAACGATCCATTTCACCTAATCTCTATTGCAACGTTAGTGTAACACACCGTAACTCCGCTTTATTAATCTAATTCGTGATTTTTTTTTATTTTCGGGTGTCCTGGCTAGTTTTCAAGTGGTAATGTATTGTGCGAACGTTCCGGTCTTCGAATGAGTTCCTCGATTTTATCATTGTTAGTATCTGTCTGCTGAGTCAAACATTGAAATACTGTGTGAGCTATACACACCACTGGTATTAATTTTTTTCCCCATTATAAGTTTAGAGTACCTAGTAAATATTTGGCTGCTGAAGTAAGACCACTTCAAAATGCCTGTGAGTGTTCAGTCTTTATCGGTCGTATCGTCGAGTCTAGCCTTTACCTTGCCCAAATCAAAATCAATGTATGGTTTCGAGTTCCTCGCATCAGTCTACTTCCTAGCGATACATCAGCTCGGATTTTGCTCATTCGATACGTCTGATCGGAGTGAATGAACTCCGAGACTGTGTCCTTCACGAGGCGGATGCCCTCTTCCTGAAGGCCCGTTCACTCGTCTGTCCGTCTGATAACTAAGTCGTGGAAGAGATTACTATTCTTCCTCCTATTGTCCCACCGTTCTTGTATTGCTAGTTGGAATACCTCTGCGAATCTTCCCACTCTCGAAGCTCTACGACTTCAAACTGTATGCATATTCATTTTCTCGGAATTTGCATTAATACCCTGGGATCCTCGGCGAGTTTCAGTTATTCTGTGGAGTGATGCGGTGAAGCTCACTGTTGATATATTTTATTTCATGAACCATATTCATTTCGCGTTATAACTAGATGAACATGTAATTAAGGGTGGAGGATGATGAGCATTGACGGTCAATGGAATGGTGCAACTTCTCTGAATCAAGGGCTAATTAAAAACAACGAAACTTCTGCTAAATTCTGGAGATTCTCAGCAGGCCATTCTTGGTGGATAGGTCGAATCATTGAAAATCTGAGGTTAGTTGGAGTGGTTTGTCGCAGTTGACGAGGCTATCGTTTATCACTTCGGAATCACTTATATTCTGTCCTTCTGTCCTATTAGGTTTCTTCAAGTGATGGCCCGTTTCAATCGTAAAGCAGAGGTATAATACTTGAGTTAGAGGTACATAGTTTCCGTATACTCGACCACGAGAAAATTGCTTGGTCGCTATAGGCTTACTTGGATTTATCTACATTGATTAGCTTACCCTAAAAAAGCTCCATGATTATCTAGAGCTTTGGCTCATGAATCTCACGCAATAGCGTGATTCATAATTTTCATGTGAAAACCATCAAAATCCTTAAATATAGCTTCTTGAAAAAAATTGCTGCCTTTAGAAATTTCTCGCACAGATGATTCCCTAGAAAAGCCTGATTCCATTCATTTAGCCTCTGTTAATGCGCTTATTGAGGAATCAAGCTAAAATGGGTAACCTGTTTTGCTGTAGCTATAAACGGTTCAGAGCTTGTGTTTCCGATTCGCTCAAGATGGAACGACCTGCTGAACTGAATAACCGCAGCTTCCCCAAGACCCTCAATACATTTCCCACGCCAAGTACGAAACCTCCTCGTTGGGATCTTTAAAAACCCGATACGTATCTCATGGTTAGATGTTCACTGATCAATAATTCTTAATGACAAAGTTTCACCAAACTTCTTATTTGAGGCAGTTTGGAAATTGATAGTCATTTTTATAAATTTGCTTAATAGATTTTGATTTATTTTTCAATAATAAACCATTTTAATCCCGTAGAAAGAACACTTCTAACCCCACAAAAATTTGATGTTTTACGTTTCAATGTATGTAGAATACGAATACCTAATTTAAATAAAAAATCTATCCGTCCGCCGTTAGCACTTTATTGACGAAACAATAGATAAAATCATGAAATGTTCACCAAAAATCAATCTTGGCCTGACAATGGCTCGAATCTTCAACCGAATTGCTATCTCAAATTGTACGGTATTTTTGCGGGGGAGAAAATGCATATTATTTAACCCTTTTCAGACGAAGGTGTATTTGGTATCTGTTTCTATAGATTTTCGGACGCTGAGTCGAATAAGAGGGGAGCTAATGGTTCTCAAGTTATTGCAGCTTTCGTGTAGAATATGCGAGATTTTCAGAAATTTGGCGTAAGGGTCTCACTCGAGAATTTTCGTTCTATACTCGTTGGAATGGTCTTTAAACACTCTCTTTAGCGGTACCGTTAGGCGAATAATTTATCTTTTTATTTGAAAATATAAGAAATATAAAAATTATAAAAAAATTGTTGCTCATGTACTTACCAACCTGTTGTTATGTGGAAACGTTCACTTAAGTTCGAAATAGTCACAAATGGATGGTTTCCTTAAATCATAATTGAAGCAAAGGAATAATAAACCACCATTGCAGCGTTTTTCATTGATGAACGCATGCTCCTTTAATAAAATATCTAATTTCCTGAACTGTGAAAAAAAAAAACTGTTTTGTGTCATTGAATCGTCTTCAATTGTATTTCTGTTTTGGACCTTCTCTGTTTTGTATATGTTAGATATTTTCCTTATGCAACGCAGGTGCTTACAAGTGATTATATCTTCGTCCGGAATCGTTTTCCGTTTCATAACTTCCCAGTTGTAACGTTAAGTAATCGATGTGATTTCATCGTTTCGGTTGCCCGTCGAATTGTTTGGTGACAGGCTTTCTCTCTGATAACCGCTCTATGAATCTATAACAGTGAATCAAACTAGGGTGTTACTCTCCTAGAAAAAAAATTAAATTAATAAATTAATTCAATTTAAAAAAATAAAAATAAAATAAAAAATATAGAAAAACGGTCAGTTAAATAGTTGACTTATTTATCACAACCTCACTTCGAAAAACCAGAACAATTGAATTGCTGATAGCTATGATTGTAAAAAAGCGACTAATGAATTATTGACTTTCTTCTTGGCCTTTTTTGAAGATAAAGGAGTTGTTGACAATAGCTTATCAGATGATAAATATTTACCAATTATATTCCAGGGAATACTGGAAGTTAGGAAACAACGCTTTTCTTTCACAATTGATAGTCTTGATGTTTCGATTTAGATTCTACTTTTTACGATGAGGCGTTCGATTATCCCTCGATACATCTCTGTTGACTCTTGACTCACACTCACTCAACTGAACGCTCTTGAATGATTCATCTGTCTTTAGATATATTTTTATCACATCATTGCTCCTCCACAGTGTGCCGAATAAGGCCAGCTGGATATCAGCTCCGCCACCTCCTCCTTCGAAGAAATTAAGTTGTCAGAACTGTGTTCTACGTTATTTGTATTTTTCAATGTCTCCACTTCTTGTGGTAAATTTGGCACCTGGCATCAATGGCATTTTCCATCATTTTCGAGCAACAACTAATGATCTAGGCGAATAAAAGGAACGATGGAGAAAGTCTCCAAGTTTATATACACCTCATCCCAATAACTGAAAAAATGCGACAAACAAAAGAATGACTATTTATAATTCTTCTGCATTTTTGGTGTCCTTGTTGAATACGTTATACTCCTCGGTGTTGACAAACGTTTACCGTTAATATTGGAGATTTTTTAGCGTTTTTTGTATGTTTTGAAAACGTAAACGTTGAAGTTTTGGTTACTCTGTTAAATCATAGGTTTCTTAGGGTTACCGCCTTGTGGATAGCGGATTTTTGTGACCATCAGAGACGTATG
This sequence comes from Tupiocoris notatus, assembly GCA_037159825.1. Lineage (NCBI taxonomy): Eukaryota > Metazoa > Arthropoda > Insecta > Hemiptera > Miridae > Tupiocoris > Tupiocoris notatus. Next base: position 110,975 of record JASJUZ010000611.1, on the reverse strand, counting down.
CTTTTACAAAGTAACAAAACTCCTACGTATAAGTTTTCTGAAAACACGAAACGCGCTAAAACTCACAACGTCCTAAATTCAACGTACGAATTCTCGTATTCCGAAAATTTTTCGACGTTCGATTGCGTCAGGCGCCTGTCCAAGAGGAGTCGAGCGACTGGCGTTTTGTTCGCTGTTCCGTTTGTAACTGATAGTTCCGTATCCCTTCCCACGTGTTCGCCGGATCCGGATCCCACCCCGATTATCCCCGCCGCAGGATGAAAGTAATTATTCGTTGGAAGTTGAGCTATAAACCGTTAGGGAGCGCGAGCTGTGATTTGTCTCGTCTCAGAGAGGCGAACTGGACAATCTAATTTCTTCAAAGTACTTCGAAGTTGCCTATTGATTTAAAAAATAATTATAAAAAATATTGTTGATTCTAGCCTCTATTAAATGCTTTCGGCCTTCTGATTAGTACCTAGTCGAAATTCTGAAGTGCGTGTGGTTTTTCCGATTACTTTCATCTAATGGAGAGTTTTAGTGCGTTTCGAATTTTTTGAAAACTGCGAATGTCGGGTTTTTGTGACCATTAGAGTCATATGATTTAACAAAGTAACCAAAACTCCCACATTTAAGTTTTAAAAAAACGCGAAATTCACTGATTTCACCGATTCAAAGAGCATTTCTAAAAATGCCCTCATCAGTCGCTTAGCATTTTATCATGTGACGCTTTGCGTTGGTTATTGTTTATAAACTGCAGCATTAAAATGGCCAACGTATTGACAGAGGCCTGTGAACTCTGCTTCACACCAGCGCTCAGTGTGGCTCGAATTTTTCTAGCTACTATGATACGATTTCTGCATTTCCTTTTACACTTATCATATTCTATTTTCGACCTATACGCAAAAAAGTTTCAAAACTGAATTAATTTTAATCTACCTTCTATCATCATGTTTTTTACCGTATATTCAATGATAAAATGTCGATTTCTTCTTTACAACACATATTTACCAGTCTTGATTCTCCTTAAGAATTAAATCTAGTTAATAATGCATTGTTATTTCTGCTGTAGCGGTAATGTCTAATTGCCGTTTGCGATTTAAAGTTCCCACTGCAAGGAACCAGAAGTTGAATTATTACATGAAAATTACATCTAATTTAGAAAATTAATGTTGTTGAAAAATCCATTGGTTCAATTTTGATCTTTAGTTTGAGCCTATCAGTTCACATGTTGTTTCGCTCGTGAGTTGTCCCAACGCCAGTTTGCTCATTCGACTATATTTAGCCACTCACGTTTCGCCGGTCTCATCGTTTAGCCAAATCGCCCTTATCAGATTTCCTCGTTTCTTTTCACGCAATTTTGTTTTGAAAACCGGTCGCCCTTGAGTTGATTCTTTCTCACACCTCATCCTCTGAATGTGCATCATCGTTGTTAGAATAAATGATAATTGCCGGTGACCTATTCAAATTTTCGTCTTCGAGGCTCCACGATAGAATCAGTCGGTTTCGTGCAGCTCACCGCGATACGTTGAGCTATATCGCGTGGATGAATTGTTCATTCGAATTTTGTGCTTCAGTTATTAGATGCAATGACTGTACTGGTCGAGCTGCATCAAATGATGAAAAAATGCGGCCATCATCTGACGTATTTAGCTTCATTCCCTTTATCAATGATCCAATTCTTCTTGAATATTCTTCTCGGCTGGTTAACGTGAGTCAGACGAATATAGCTTGAGAATAAAATTTTTTTAAAGCTGAAAAAGAAATTCGGAGGGTACCGATTTGTGTTTTTCGGAAGTTTCCGATGTCAGCTAATTACTTTACCTATCAGATATCAGTAGTGACACCTGGCTTTAATTTTCCTAATCCTTTTTGCTTTAAATTTTCTCTCTATTCAAGTTCTCAGCTCAATTCACTCACCCTCATTCCCCCAACTTGCTCATCATCTCATAGATTAAATAGATCTGGAACTTCCTGAAAGGTCTCAGCTCGTAAAAGTATTATCGGAATCTGCATGCCTTGAAACGTGAAGCATCAAATTTTGAGGAGGTTTCGAAAATTAGATGTTCAAGCTGGTAGATGTAATGTTAGAATTTGTTTCCTCTTGGGCGACTACAATGGTTTATAATTGAATAGTAAACCAAAAGTGGCCACCTAACTATAAATTAAAATTTGGCTTGTCGTGTGAACTTTACATAGAGCAGTACACTGAAGAGGGTTTTTAAAATTACGACTTAACTCGGATATATTCTCGTCCTTGCCCATACAGAATGTGTCCTAACTGTTGAGAATTGGAAGTACGTTTTATAAAAAATGAAAGCTCTCTGCACAATTCAAATTTATATGCGTTCTTGGGTCAGAAGCTCTACTGCTTCACGTGAAATGATATCCTAATTAAATCCTAGAATTTAATTAGTAGGTTCACACCAAACGCACGAAGAGCGATTACTGACTAGACGCAATCGTTCGCTCGATCTGGTTGATCCTTGGGTTAGAAGTTGAAGAAAACGCTAGAGATAACATTAATGACATGTCTTTATGTCCGGGGGTTGTGAGGTGGAGAAAAACCAGGCGACTCATTCTCCAATTCTTTATTAGCTGGCCGAGCACTTTCGCCCATTCAGGCATCCTCAGGGCGATGTGGAGAATGAGTCGCCTGGTTTTTCTCCACCTCACAACCCCCGGACATCAAGAAATGCGACGAGAAGGAAAAGAAGACACGTCTTTATGTTTTCGTACCTAATTTAATAACAATATTCCTATTTTTTCTGATTACAGGGAGATGGCCGAAGTGGCAAAGAGTGTGGTAAGCGATCCTGACAGGCCAGAACCGGAGGAGGTTTCACTGCAAGAACTAATCGAAAATGAGCTTGCTTTGCGTGTGCCGTCTAAAACCCACGTGTTTACGAGAGACTTCCTTCTGGCCGAAAGGGAAGCCTCCTGCCAAGATCACACGGCCGTCAACGGTGATGGCGAGGAGTGGACGACGGTTGAGACGGTCGCCATGGAAATCCAAGGTGCCGTAATTGATACGAACGGTCACCTCGATCCCCAAACTGAAATGGCCAATGGTAATTCCCACGAGAGCGACCAAGCACTCCAAAACGGAAATTGTATTCGTTTTACCAACGGTGAGCTCTCCCAGGAAGAAATCCCCTGTCCCACCCCACCAGAGGAGGTTTCTGAATCTCCATCTGTCAGATCTCCTGAACCCAGCACTGAAATGCTCATCAATGTTGAGGAAACTGCTCAAATTATTGATCCAAAACCATTGAACGGTTATGATGAGCCAGTTCTTTCTGATTCAACTCACGATGACCTTTTGTCTTCCGAACCTTTCGTAAACGGAGGTGATGATCTCGTTGAAACCGTTGAGGAAACGTCCACCAGCCAAACCGTTGACCGACCGGAGATTGCGGTGTCGCAGGAGGAGCATACAACGGTCGACGATCACTGCGAGTCTGTCATCACTGTTACCAGTACCGTCACAAAGACTGTAATGTCATCTGCCGAACACGAGGTATGTGCAAGTAGAAATTCTCTCCATACATCCAATGTACGTCCATTGTTACAGATTAAACTTAATATTATTAAGTTCGTTATTATTATCAGTTCGGTTGATGTAGATCGTGCTAGCAGTGTATCCAAGTCAGGGGATTTCCCCCTAGATCTAGGGGATTTTTTCTCATTAGGGGATTTAATTTTTACAAAAGGCATTTTTAGGCGTTTTTTGGAAGACATTTATTTTTTACTTTTTTGTAGATATTTCAGTTTTATTTAGTTATAAATCAACTGGTTCACCAGCCCACGTAGCAGTATGGCTGCCGTGGAAGATATACAGGACAGATTAAGAGAGGAGCAACTTCAACTAAGTTGGATGAACCTCATAGCAGAGTTGTTGATCGTTAGACCTACTCAGTGGGTTGGAATGAAATTCGCTCGCATTCAAAGTTGTTTATTTCAACTTTCAACATGGCTACCTATTAACGACATCCCAAGCTATTTTTGTCAAGAGCCAATTTACATTTTTATGAAGCCCAACATCAATATTGCACAGTTTGGGGATATTTTCTTTAATGTGGGGGATTTATTTCTTTAGTTCGGGGGATTTTTCTCTCGGATTAGGGGGATTTCTAGAAGTGTACTTGCAACTAGTCGTGCTGGTTAGGAGCGTCTGGAACACGGCTGGTGTTACGACCTCACTAGCGCTCCTGATGGCTCGTTACGGGAGACAAGGAGAACAAATTAATGCTGTGCTTCAAATTATACTACTGCTTAGCTTAAATGACAAAGTCATGGTTCGCAAAGGAAGTGTCACGTGATCAATCCTGAGCACAGGAATAGCAATTTTGCATACCTGCTGCAATTTTGGAAATTGAATAATTTACTTGATCTATGTTCAAATTTCAGTTAACATTGACAACACCTTTAAAAAAAAAATCTAGGTACATAAGTAGTTGTTCAATAAATACGAAGACATAGAAACTTAAACGATAATGGAAAGGTCTGATGCATGGCGAGTAAAGACAATCTCTGGGGTTAGGTAGTTCAGTACCTTGGTCGCCACAAGCGCTAGTGAGGCAACAGTGGCCATGTTGTAGACGCTGCTGCGCTAGTATCTCCAAACTTGTCAACGTCTAAATTGGAAAGCATTGGCTTTCCTATGCTCTCTTTGCAGGAGTACAGCTTCATTTCTCCTGCTACTTTTCTCAGGAAGTTGGCGGAGGGATCTGGAATTTCATAGTGTGCCTTGGTTTAATAGATGATTATTCGGTAAATCTAAATGCTGATGACTAAATCAAGACGAATTTAGGCCATTGATTAGTTCTGTGCCCTAACCAGCCCAAAATTAAGTGTTTTAGGTCACCAACCTGAATACACAGAACATACTTCTCAAGAAAGCAGGAATGAAATATTTGTTGAATATCGTGAACGTAGTCAAATCGTGCTTGTCAAAAAATACTGGGATATTATCCCTAGCAAATTATCCTGCATTTGATACTGTCTTCGAAAGTCATCATCATCGATTCAGATAGTTGTGCCAATAAATATTGAGGCTCCCCTGCAGTCTTATAACGTGATAGTTTGATATTCTGCCCAGAGGATACTAGGAAGAAGGTTGTGATTACTGTTGCGACTCTGCAGCTCCGTCGAGCCGTGCCTAATTCTGTTTTGTCACGCTGTCTCATCGCTGCCTACTAACGATTCCCGGTTATGACTATCAAAGAATCATAGCCAAAGCTTTGAATATAATCACAGTATATTGTTCGCCGCGAAATCAAGTTCAAGTATTGTGTTCATCTGGTTTGATAGCCAGATGGTGAATCATTGCGTGACAATTGTTTGTCGTTGATTCATCCTAATACAGTGAACATTTCATACGTCCTGCGTTATTGGGTTTAGCGAGGCGGGCGATGCTGGCGATGTCTGCTTTTGAGAGATTGAACTAATAGCCCAAGGGGAGTGTTCTACATGAGCTCGCTCTATCGCTACTCGTGGAAACGCTCTCACTACTTGCTGCAAGAAATCTAACCCATAAATAGATTGATAGATAAATGATATATTTGCTGAAATCTTTTACATGATCATTACAAAGAGTATTTAAAAATAAAATAAAAGTGCACATGTGTGATAAGGAATGAGAAACGGGATTTAACACATGGTTCGTACGAGGCAGATCTTGAAGAATACAGTTACAGCTATTAGTTAAGCACGTGGCAGAGAAAGTAGTGAGTGGAGTAGTAACAGCGAAAGGAGGAGGTTTTGAAGAATTGCAAAGGAATACAAGAAAGTAAGAATTAAGTAGAGAAAACAGAAGTAGTAAACTGAATAAGAATACAAGGCTATTAGGCAGGTAAGTTGCTTTGAAAAAAAGAAAAGGAAATTAAATCAACAATTCCATTACTGACGGTGGGGAGCATCACCTTACAGAAAATTCCTTAAATTTCCGTCGCTTTTCATCTTGGTGGCGTCCCGAGAATATTTTAGCCGGAGAAGTTGTAATACGTATCTTTTGAAGACAATTTTTGAAATTTCGTCCCAGGGAGATGATTTTCTCGTTATTTCGAACTGAAATGTTTCAAATTCATTGCCAAGCATCTGTGTTTTTCGATTCTCTTCGGTCATGACCTATTGACTTTTTTCATTACCAATCTGAATAGCTAGATCCTTGCCCTTTTCAAAATCCTATCTCCTTTTGTGATCGCCTCTATACAATTGATCTCGTGTACTGGAGTCTGAACTATTCTCCTGCAAATGGCGAAGTCCTTTGTTGTTGCTTTGTTAAGAGCATTCTCTCGTTGAGCAAGTCCCGTTTTCCTTGGTCTTTTTACAAGGATCAATTTATCGCAGCGGTTGATCTCATTCATTAGCTCAGTTGTTACCCATTTTCTCGGTTTTACCCACGCGCGCATTTCGTCGCGTTGTTAGAGCCCGTTGAGCTCCGTTTCCTGATGTGATTGGTCATTGAATCGAAAGAGAAGCGTTACCAGTGTTGCCAGATCTTGGGATTTTTCCAATTTCAACGAATTTATCATTGTGTCTTGGTTTAAACTGTAAAATTGGGTGTGCTGAATTTCGGGTGTCTTCAGTGGGTAATTAGAAGGAATGCATTTGCAGCGCTGGTTAACTATTGAACATTGCCCACCTGCAACCCAGTGTTGTCCTATTGTCGTGCTTTCACTATTAATTTCTTTCTGACCCTCGAATTTCATAGCTTCTATCCAATTTATACCAAGTGTAACTGGAGTGAATCTAAATCAAGTTGAATAAATTTACAGCGGCCTGTTGTTTTGGTCTGGAAGCCTTTAATCTGTGTCTTCGTCACCTTTTTCGTCCTATTTCTTGTTGGGTGAAAATGGCGGCATTTCTCACGGACATGTCGAGATTTCTCTGCAGTTGGCAGGTTCTAACTAAAGTTCTTCCTTCGAGTTGCGTAACGAAAGTGGGTTAAGGAAAGCTCATCATTTTTAGCTCCCGCGTTGGTTTTGGAATTCGATTGTTTCGCTCATCTTCTCGCAAGGATTTGCTCTTCGCGAGTTTGTAAGCTTTGATGGATATGCCAATAAAGGACATAATGCTATGTGAAGTCAAGCCCATCAATCTCTATTTCTCGGTTTTTTCTGCTTGTCTAGATATGAGTCCTACCGTCGAAACTCTATTTCCACTTAACCTTCTCTGTAGCTGTGTGGGGTCTGCAAGTCACGACGTCTGCGGCCAGATAGCTCCAGGTATATGACGCTGTCATAGCTGGAGGTTTGGCTGCTTGAGAGGTTTGGAACATAACAAATAGCTTCGGTTCTGTCCCTGTTGTGGGAGTTACGATGAACATAATATATGTCCTTTCTAGATTTTTTTCGGTTTTCTTAACTGTGACCGATGACGCTGAGAAGTAAGGATAGCGGATCGTAGGAATGAATTGAAGACGTTTCGACGAAACTGGCCGAGGGGGTGTTTCCTTCAATCGAACTGAAATATTTTACTTACGGATTTCTCAAGGCCTTATCGTTAGTTTTACTGACTATCCTATTCATAAAATCCGGTTTTTCTGAACTGTCGAGCAATTGCTCTTGATCATTTCGACTCTAGCAATAAATTATAAAATAAGCTGGAAGGATTTTTAAATTTCTGTTCTAATTAAGCTATGCAAATGGAAGGGCTAGCTGACACGATACGATTGTTTAATTACATTCACATCCCTGAGCCACTTTTTGCCTTACAAATTGACGCTTAAAACTTGCGTGTTGACGGAAAACTAGTCTGGCCGTCGTCTGACTTCAGCCTGGATAACCCAACAACTGGCCGATTGTTGTTTGTCGCCGAAAAAGTTTGTGGTTTCCTAGAGCATAGAAATTTTCGAGTGGAAAAAATTGCGAATGTAGTTATCAACCGGAAAATGAACATTTTCAAAGATTAGGCTTTGTTTTGCGGTGCTAAGCTATTGTGTCGTGAAATGTAGAAAACACGTTATAAAACGAACGGAACGAATGTATTGAAAACAGTGTAAAATCATAGTAGGTATATCAAAATCATAACATATTCGAAACTCGACGAAAATGAATTCTTCGGAAGACGTCATAGGCGCGTGGTTACTAGGTGCATTCTAGAGAAGCGATGTGTACAGAAGTATACTGCATATTATGAAGTATACAACATAAGCGTTCTTTACTTCTTGGTTTACGTTGTTAATGGAAGTATTGTGATCGTCCGAAAATTCATATCCGGTACTGATGTGAATTTGGAAAATGTTTTCATCGTACTTTACTCAGAAACAGTTTCTGAACAATATTGTCTGTGGTCCAACAGTAACAAAAATCGTGACGTCCTCTCCAAAAATTATTGAAACTCAATGAAATTTTCAGCAAAAGGTTCTCCAAGTGAAATGTGCAAAATTAACCATTTTCGGATGTCGGATAACACACATTATTTTTAAAATTACAATCGTTGATCCCATGAAGTTACCAATCTGTTTTTCGGAGGCAACGTTCACAAATGTTCTGAATAATTACTATCACAAATGGATAATCTTCTTAAATCATTATTGAAGTGAAGGAATTTTGAACCACTGTACAATCGTTTGCAGCGTGTGAAAAACGCTGTTTTTTCACTTAGTTTTCTAACGTTGCGGCCTTTGTGTGTTTCTTGATTTTTACAATTGGTTTTGACTGTTACCAACTCAATCATGGAAGTACTGTGTGATCTATGCATACCACTGGTTAGCTACGGTCACTGTAACGGCACGTTTTTATTTCCAAAAAGAGGAAAATCGCAATTTTTGTTCGCCAAGAGTTGGATTTCAGTACCGACGACTTTCGATACCGTTGACTTGTGGTTTAACCTGGTGGCCGTCTCGTGGAAGATCAATCATCTGCCTGCAATTTTCGAGAATGACTGTTGCGTCGGATTGCGAAGGTTCGGCAACGGTACATCAACCCTCCCCTTTTCAATTCCTCCGACTCGTAGGGCAAAATAATTTCCGATCCATCGATTGGCGTTCGTATTTTTCGTTCTTCGTCTTTCGTGCTGGTCTCTTTTTCAGCAGCTATAAATTCGTAGCTTTCAGCTGCAAGCGGTTTTTCTCGTTGTAGTTTAGTTTTTGTCGGGTGTGGCTGCGGAGCTCATCTTGTGATAAACTAATGGGGTCGAATCATCTTTCCCATGTCATCGATCTTCCCCTGTCACTTTCTTACGCCGAGACGGGAGCTTTTCGGCTTAGTGGCGAGCCCAGTTTATCATCCCAATTTGCATAAGTTCAATATAAATATAAAGAACAGAATGTTTTCCAAATACATTTTTTGTGATATTTGTGCCGTTAGGTCCCTGTAAAAGTGATTATCCTGTAACAAATGGCCAGTAAACAGCTCAGGTCGGAAATTCGCTTCCAAGAATATTATTACTCATAAAAATTTCGTTCCGTTTGTCCATCAATTCGTCGAGGTTGGAAGTTCGAGTAACTGCAAACGAAAGGATAATCCCAAATTTGTCCAAACTCGCTTTTCTTGTTGTATTCATAATTGAACAATTAGACACATGAATTATACTCCTAACGCAGAAAGAGAGCCCTGCTGTTTCACACGGTTTCGCGGGTTCTCCCTCTACTTTTATATGCATCAATATAATAATTTCTCCTGAAATCAATTAATTTTGGTTACATTATTGAAAACGACTACATTATAATTATACGAATCCCAAAAATCTGATTTATTACAGGTTTATTATATTACAGGTTTTTACTATACAAGAATTCGTTCGTTTACAAATCAGCGCTCTTAAAATATCCTTATGTTCAAAAACTTCAGAAGGATGTCTGGCTCTTTATACTCTTTCACGATCAAACGAATGATCACATGAAGCTGAAATTTAGACGCTAACTCAATAAACGGTGCAGATTTTAGGTGAATTTGATTTTCTAAAACAGCTCCTTCGAATTGAAAAATGGATATTATCGACTATCAATTTCTATAGATTTTCGGACCCTGAATCAAATGAGACCATCGCGGCGATTAAGTGATGTCTGATTTTTATCGAGCGGATCACATACAGTACTTTTGCGTTATAATCATATTGACAATATTTTGATTTTTGCAGACCACGAAAAAAATTAAATTGAACGCCGAGGGACTTTTGACAGCTATATATCGCTTGATTTTTATTATTGAGGTCACACATCGTACTTTCTCGTAAAACGTATTTTCAGTTATAATATTTATTTGTGCTCTATTGTTTTTTGGGTCTCCTTGCTATAAAAATGACTCCATTTCACAAAACCTGTTTTGTATTGATTGGATCACACACCGTACTTCAGCCAATGAATCATCACACATAGAGACTGTTAATGGACTGTTGGTGACTTCGGGTCAACAAATCCTGTTGAAAGATCGATCAATGCGAATTCCGTTCCGAAACGAATGTTTCTGCATTCGTTTCACTGCAACTTTACCGTTCGATTGTTCTGAATTTTGATCCAACGCCCGTTGTATTTATCACATCAGGCATTACAGCTAGTTGGAAAATATTGAATATTCAGACGTGCGTATTATGTAATCGTAAATGATAGGAAATTTCGGTTAGCGTTTCTTTTTCAGGTTGAATTTTTTCGACCTTGCAGGTGTTGACAAAGAATAATAATTTACTACATATGAATGTATTATTATTACTACATATTATGTAGCTAGGTCGTAGCTTAACGGGTGAAAAGGTATTACAAGAAACTAATCGTTTTTCCAAGACGGACGCACACGTGTTGTGCTGATCCTATCACACCTGCTGGTGATCCTCACAGAACTAAGGACCTTGAACTCCCCGTACCACCTGCTCAGGCCTTTAGCCGTAGCTTTTGCTTCTTCGTCCAACTCGCGGCGAAACGACAGTTATCGTTCGTCTACCATCAGTTTCGAAGTCTATTATCCCTGTAGCTCTTCTCCGGTTGAAAAGAACGGTGTCTGCAAAGTTAGATGTAGGTGAGCTAAGGAGCCAAGTCTAACTGCAAAAATGCGAGTAAATCCTGAATAAAACTTAACGCGAATGTACTGAATCGAACAGCAAGTTGGCAGAATGTCCATTGCCATTTAAAACCTCTTGTCGATACCAGTTACAGTTGTTTTCTCCAAGATTGAGTATCACGAGTCATTTAGTTTTGGTTTATTATTCAATAATGAACCATTCTAATCGCCCAAGAAAAAAATTTCTAACTCGCCTCAAAATTGATATTTTACGTTTCAAGGCATGTAGAATCCGAATATCCAATTAAAAAAATTCTGTCCGTCCGCCGTACGCCGTCAACACTTTTCTGATGTAACTATTATAAAAGACAAAATTCTTGAAATTCTCACCAAAAATCAATGTTGGTCTGACAATGGCTCAATTCGTTAACCGAATCGCTACCTCAATTTTAAGGGTATTTTTGGGGTTTTGAGGGGGAGAAAATTCGTGTGGTCGATAGCTTCATTGGTTCTCGAGTTATCGCAGCTTTTGTGTTGAATTTGGTAGATTTTCACAAATTTGGCATAAGGCTATAACTTGAGAGTGCTTAGAGCTATAAAAATCGTTCTATACTCGTTGGAATTGTTGTCAAATAATCTGTTAAACTGTACCGTTAGGCGGAAACTGTAGGTTTTAATTTGAAAATTAAGAAAAATAAATATGATTAAAATTACATGGTTGCTACGGAGTTTTCCCTCATAGTTATCAATCTGTTTTTCGGGGGGGACGTTCAAAAAAAAAAAATGTTCGGAATAATTACCATCACAAATGGATAGTCTTCTTAAATCATTATTGAAGCGAAGGAATAATAGTAAACCACTGTAGAATAATTTGTTTTTTTTTTTTTTTTTTTTTTTTTTTTTTTTTTTTAAATTGAAGCGTCTGTTTGAGTATCACGAATCGTTTGGGTTTTTTTAATTGAAGCATCTGTTCAAAAATCGAACCTTTCATTAGATCGTATATAAAGTGAGGCGAGCGAAGGAAATCGTGTTCAACCGCATCATAACAAGTTCAAGTTTGCCAATGCGATGTCAGAATCTTTTCGTTTGTACAGACAACTTGAACTTGAAGGAACCAGTTATCGCTTGCATTCGACATGGAACTGGTTCTAATTAGATGCGAGAGATTTGGTCTCTAAAAGGTCTCGGTCGTAAAACACTCAACAGATGAAACGCTTACACGAGTTCGGTCGCCGTGAACGCCCTTGGAGCTGAATTTTTTACGGTTCCATTTTCTGATCAACTTTCCCGTGGTGGTCATTCAGTTCAATGTGTTCAATATGTTTGAATCGTAGAGCATTTTCTCTTACTGTACTGCGAAACATTTTCGATGTAGGCGATTTACGCTGAGCGATACTTTATTTTCAAATATCCTCGACGTTTTTCGAAGGAATCGGCCACTCACATTCTAAAATAAAATAAAAGTTTCGTAGATTCTATCCAAAGCTCATTATTTCCTCATTAGTTGTCCTAATTGAATGATGAAGATGAATGTCAAACTATAATCGAAGCTACGCAATCAAGACAGAAAAGAAACCTGCAGTTAGAAGTTCGTACTAACACCTTTTCCAGTTTTTTACTTTTGGAAAATATACCGATGGATGTTCGGGGAACGCAAATTTCTCCTCGTTCGACGAAATAACAAGAGGTTTTTTAATTGCCGGTTGTTGGACAATAAACGACGGAGAGATTGAATCGTTAAGAGAGCAGGCCGAAGATATTAGCAATATTAGAAATTAATGCCTGTAAAAATCGATTTCTTGTAAAATTGATTTTTTTCGGTCTTCAAAAGTTAAAATTCAAAATACGCATTAGTTAAATAGCGAAAAAAGTTCATCTTGTGGAAGTAAGGTGTGCGAGTCGATAGATGAAGAATCAAGGGTCATCTTCTTTCCATGGCGAACATTTGAAGACCTTGAACGTTGAAAAATAATGTCGTAAGGGCTATAAAAATTGAAACAGAATAAAATTTGAATGGTTATATCTCGGAAATACTGTGTGTTGCCCAAATTTCGGAAATGCCTAATTTTGCACATTGACTTGGAGAACATTTTCTGAAAATTTCATTGAGAGTCATTCGTTTTTTCTGCGATATGACGGTTCTTGATCACAGAAAACACGTTGTTTCTGAGTATTGTGCTATAAACATTTCTTCTAATTCACCTCCGTTCCGAGTTCGACTTTCGGACGATCACAGCACTTCCATTTACTACGTATACATGGAAGTAGAATGTTTTAGCGGAATATCTATCAAATTGTTGAAATCTGCTCTCTTAAAAAAACACAAGTACGATATTATTAAATTAATAATACTATTTCAATAACCGATTTTGTCTGCTTATTTTTCTAAAGTAAATTTGAAGAGAGTGAGTACAGACTAATTTGGATTGATCGAACTGAAATTAATTACATCAAAATAAAAATCAAACATAAAAAATTGGATAAAAATAAAACCAGAATTCAATCGGCTGGCCGAAATCAATTTATCTTTATTCTTATGCGGTTTCATCACTTTAATACAGACCTTTGGAGAAAGCTCATATTGGAGAAAAAATGTTTCGCTGATATATTTCTGCACCTACCTACTCAATTTCAAAACGAAAGTAACCTTTCAAAAAATGTAGACTGAAATAGGACAAATTCTAATTGCGCGTCAGCTACTTGACCTTGTAATTATTTCGTGTCCAAATCATAGGTGGAATTTATTCTTGTTTCTGAGAAAAAATAACCTATCGGCATTGTTAGGAAAAAATTTACGAACGGACTACGTTGATACTTTCACTACGTGTAGCCGCGCCAATTTATGTTAGCCAATGAAAACTCCGGCGCTATCTTAGATCGATTGATACTGTTAAATTAACTTAGTGCGTTCGCTTTTCTGATGTCCTAATCATGGTCTTCGCCAAGGGAAGATTCGTATAATTTTTGTTGGAAATTGAAAGCTGTTCGGTCGGTTGATGTTCGCGTTTAGTTTCAACGTTCGCCCGGTCCTGTCTGATGTTATCATCGCCTCGTCAGTTCATCGCTCATAGCGTTTCGGAATCCTACCGATGTCCACTCGCTCTTCCTAGTACACGATAAAATTCGAAACACGATGATTATTAATTTTTTGTAAATTTTTTCAATGCTTTCGTTTTCTGGTAAATATCAGTTCTGAAAGTTGTCTTTCGTCCTCTATATGTACAGGGTTATTGTAAAATGCCGAGAGATGTTCGAGCCATAGCGTTTCACATACTTGTTTGACTTGTAGCCTTTCTTCCTAAATTTAAAAGCCTTGTCATACAAGGACAGGATTTTCCTGAATTCGTGAAATGGAAAGTTATCCTGCTAGGATGTTCCTTCTACCTGATGGTCACAGTATTGTATTAGTCGTCTGATTTCTTCTTTATGGAAAACATCTTTCGTCGATGCGAGAGCTAATGAAAACCGCTGCACATGATTGTACACTAATTTTGATTTATTATTTAAAAAAAAAAATTGTCCAAGAATCCATCGAAATTGATTCGTTGATACTTCGTCTAAAAACGTAGGGAAATACGAATTTTATCTCATTTTAAACCCGGTATCGTTTGGTTTAAGAATGGAGCTATTGTCAGGCCAAGATTGATTTTAGGTGAAAATTTCAATAATTTAGCTTTTTATAGTTATGGTAAAAAAAGTGTTGACGGTGGACGGACAGAATTGTTTTTATCGGATATTTGGATTCTACATGCCCTGAAACGTGAAACATTAAATTTTGAGGGAGTTTAGAAAATATTTTTTCTTTGGCGATTACCATGGTTTATTATTGAATAATAAATCGAAATGAATATCCTCAATGTATGGTGCCGAATGAACATATCAAGTTATCTTCGAATATTGTAGAATTGGCAATGAGCAGTATCATGCTTTAAATCTGCATCGCATTTTGACATTTCAATAAGTTTGGTTACTTCTCCCAGCGGTTCTCGATTTCTTACTTGGCAATAATTGATCTTTTGATTTTCCGGATCTTCTTGTTTCTATTTTACAGCCGCTGAAAATAAGCTTGTGTGAATTTCGGGGCCGTTTCATATTCATCGTTCCTTTCTGGGAATAGCTGTTTAGTCGGCATTGCTATTTCTAATCATCTTAGCGTGCTCTTGAAACTAGTTCCATTGAACTGCAGTTGATCAGCATCCTTTTCCGCACCCAGAATGATCAGCCATTCAAGATAATTAGTAGCTAACATCGTATTCAGAATATAGAGCTACCTTAACATTCGCAACATTCCTTTTCATCGCCTGGAGGCATTTCTGACTTTCAGATCTCGCCTAAAGTTTTATCTTCCAGTTGGTATAGGCCTTCTCCCGGCAAACAAGTATCGCTGGTAGAGGAGCAGTCCGACTTGGTGGGACGTGAGCTCCTCTTCGACTAGCTCAGGAAGGTTTACTTGGCTGCCTCCCGGCTTCTGTATCAGTTCGTCAGACTGGCCCTGACCGCATGCCGACATTCGCGCTTCCAGATCGACGATCGAATTTCACCGTCCCATTTCGTCTATTTTCGATTCGTTAACGCCGCCAATATGAGGAATAGATTGAAGCGGCGAACCTTCTACCACATGTATCACGTGAGTCTTCCTGTCAGTCTTCGCCGAGTTCCATTATGATCGGCAGAAATTTGATTTAATTTTTTTCACAACAAATCGTCGTTTTTAGAAAAAATTATAAAAAATTATTGCTACCTTGAAAATCAGCCAGTCGTTCATAAAATTAAACTTTTCCAATGGACCCCAGTTGTGAGCATAGATGATTCTTCCACTAGTAACAACGCTATATCTATTTTATGATAGAGCTTTTATGAGTTAACTAAAATATTTTCCTAGATTTGGCTCCGTGGTTATTTATTGAATTGGTTTGGAAGAAACCTTCAGAAAATTTGGTTCGCCAGAGTAGGAGTATTATTCTCCATACTTCCAGAATCATCACATGAGACCCTGCGTGTCGTCTTTTATTATTCGAAAAGCTTGCCTTCTACTTTGTGATTATCTCGGTTCTCATGTAGCTCTTTCCTGGAGCACGGGTTCACTATTTAACAATTTCCGAACATTCTCATCTCTCGCCTTTAGATTTTATCATCTACATTTCTCTATGGATGGTTAACTTGTGTAGAATGAACTTGTAAAATTGATTCAACTTATTGCAGTTTTTTATTGGGCTCGTCATTGTGAAGTTGAAAAATCTACCCTATTTTAAACGCCAAAATTCTTCTTATACAGCAGACTGGTTGATCCCCCATTCCTCATCACCTTCAATTCAACGAGGTTTAATTATTTTTGTAGAAATGTTACTGATAGTGTTTGATTCTTGATTTTGTTCCTAATCAATCGAATTCGGAAATGTAGACGATTGCATCAAAAGTAATTAAGACTCACTGCTGATTTTATTCTTCTTACTATCTCAGTTGAGAGATAACTTTTCACTCAACGTAATTTCTATTTCACCACCGCTGACTGAATTGTTTCGAATCCTACGCTATTGCATTTTGAGTTACATTATTAGTCTTAGAAACGTTTCAATCGCCACTTAGGGAATATTCACTATCTGTAATTCGGCCGTTATATCGTTTTTCGAAAATTGATTTTTCATCTCGTCCTTCACCTTTGGTAAGGTTTATTGAGTGGATTTCCTGTGCTTGGAGAATAAATTCTGCTCGTTGAAAATATCGGCTTTATTATTTTATTTCTACTTGCTTATTATTATAGTCATTGAACAGTATTGGAATTAGGAGTCAGGAATTCGGAGATCGTTCGATTTCCAATCGCGGCTCAATATAATAAATCCCATTTCCTTTTTTTCTCGAGTGTTCGTTCGATTCGATTTTCCTTTTCCCATTTGGGCTGGAAAAATGAAAGTTACTTCTATATCTAGCATCGTTCCTAATTCTGGTTTTCGAATATTTTAGTTCCACTTCGGGTTTCCTCTCCTCCTGACGAGTATCTTCGTTCGCTTTTCGCTCAGAATTTTCAACGTAAGACTCCTTTTGCCATTATTTACTGAAGTGATTCTCGCGAAACAAATTCTTTTTTTATTTTAAAATTCGTTTTTACTGTTTTTTTTTCTTTTACTCGTCTCATACATTTTCCTAATTATTTTAACCAACTATATACGATAGCTATGCCTTTCGCTCGTTCCTAGCGTTGTGAAATCGAGTTCCACAACCTTTCCCATATTAATTGCCTATTTAAGACCCACTGACGTATTTTCTGAAGGCCAATTTGAATAGAAAGTGGTCCCATCGAAAACTCTCTTTTCAACTCTTTATTTATTTTATCTCTGTATGTTACTCGTTAACCCCATCGTATTATAAAATATTTGACGCATTTTACGTGTCTAAGGACTAGGTTTGATGTTGATTTGATTACCTGTCAAAATATTTATATCTTCTACCTTTCTCAAGACTTGTACATTTTTTTCTAACAGATTGTTTTCACACTATTCTTATCGAAAATAAAATTCAATTTGGTACAATCATGGGTAAATTATGTTACTCTTTAAAGGCATGTCGAGATGTCAGTTTTGTTCTCAACTGTAAGTAATTTCTGTCAAAACGTTTTTAAACGTTAAAAAACCTATTGAACAAATAAAGAAAACAATTTTATGAGAGAAATAAGAACATCTTGCATGCGAAGGTATTATAATGTTGGAAAAAATAGAAGAAAAAACCCTTACTAGGTTGAGCTGCCTAGTAGTGAATGAATATTTCCAATGAATGAACCATTTTTTTTTTTTTTTTTGGTTTACTATTCAATAATATTGGTTTATTATTCAATAATAAACCATTGTAATCGCCCAAGAAAAACAATTTTCTAACCCCTCTCAAAATTTGATGTTTTACGTTTCAAGGCATGTAAAATCCGAACATCCAATAAAATCACTCTCGGTCCTACGACGGCCAAATTCTTTGACCAATTGCTAACTCAATTTTAAGGGTATTTTTGGGGGTTTTGAGGGGGAGAAAATTCATATTTTCCAAGGTTTTTCAGAAAAATGTGTATTTGGTATCAAATGATATCGATTTTTGGACGCTGAATCGAATGAGATAGCTAGATAGCTTTATTGGTTCTCGAGTTATCGCAGCTTTTGTGTCGAATTTGGGAGATTTTCAGAAATTTGACATGAGGGTATAACTCGAGAGTTCTTCGAGCTATAAAAATCGTTCTATACTCATTGGAATGGTCTTCTAACACTCTCTCCAGCTGTACGTTAGGTCAAAAAATTTAGCTTTTAATTAGGAAATTAAGAAAAACAAAAATTATTAAAATTACAATAGTCGCTACGGAGTTTTCCCCTATAGTTACCAATCTGTTTTTCGGTTGGAACGTCCACACATGGTCGGAATAATTAATATCAGAAATGGGTAATCTTCTCAAATCATTATTGAAGCGATGGAATAATAATCCACTGTAGAATCATTTGCAGCGTTTTTAATACAGAAATTAAAATAAGTATCTCGATTGACACTTATTTTTTGAAAGCCCGTTGAAATAATTTACTGCGCTCTGCGGTTAAAATGCTCGTTGTGCGGTTGCCAACATGATGTGACCTTGATGCGCCAGAACAACGAGTTGATTTGAGCTGAATCGTGATGGATATCATGTTGGTTTTCCAGTTGATTGGGAATTATCTTGTACTCGATTACATTCCTGTCCTTGGTCTATTTGGTTAACCGTGACGTGAAATTCTTCATCAACGTGCACTTCGTAGTGCATAGATGACCCAACCTTCTCTTCTTACCTAAACTACTCTCAAGTGACCGGGTCAAGAATCCTCTCAAGGAAAATCGCGCACTCGATCCGTTCCCACCGTTCGATACTCAAGACAATTCGAGGTTTTGCTCAATCCTACGTGGTTTTAACATGAGAACCCAACTACGTTAGTTGGTCGAAAAATCTACGACTCGAATGACTGATTGTTTCGACCTGTCATTGGTTTCTTGCAGTCGTAGTTGGCCAATTTCAAGGCACTGCCTGAGACGGTTCGAGCCTTCTACAGATGACAAGAGTTGACCAATTAACTAAGCTCTTGGCAATGGAAATGTCTAATACAAAGAAACCAGGAATCTAAAGTCAATTAATCAATCTCTTAAAACGAGTTGCAGTGTGTATATCACGCAGTGCAAAATTCCAGAACAAATCATTTCTTCGTGCTAAAATTCTTACGAATATACACACACTTCCTTCGTACGCATTCACCCTTTCGTACGATGATGTTAATCAGTTTAATATTCAATAACAAACCATTTTTGTCGCCCAAGAAAAAAATATTTTCTAGCCCGACTAAAAATTTGATGTTTTTCGTTTCAAGGCGTGTAGAATCCGAATATCCAATTACAAAAATTCTGTCTTTACGTCGTTAATCGTCAAGACTTTTCTCAGGAAACTATAATAGCTAAATTCTTGACCATTTAACCAAAAATCATTCTTGGTCTGACAATGGCTTAATTCTTTTGAAACGAACTCAATTGTTAAGGTATTTTTGGTGAGTTGTAGGGGGAAAGTTCGCGTTTTCCAAGGTTTTTGAAAATTCGGTGTGTTTGATATCAATTTATATAGATTTTTGACGCTGAAGAGAATGGAACCCTAATGGACTCGATAGCTTTAATGTTTCTCGAGTTACCGCAGTTTTTATGTGAAATTTCGCGATTTTGAGATATTTGCCTAGAAGGTATAACTCGATCATTTATGGAGCTATAAAAATCGTTCTATTCTCGTTGTAAAAGCTTGTCAAACTGTCATTTCAGCTGTATGTTAGGCAGTTAATTTTATTTTAAATTAAGTAGTTAAGAAAAGTTAAAATATTTTTAATTACGTTAGTTGCCGTAGAGTTTGCCCTTAGTTTCCAATATGTATTAGAAACGTCCACAAGGGTTCAGATTAGGTACTATAAAAAGCGTATGTTCATTCTGAAACATGGTGAAAGCCGCGGAATAATAAACCACTATACAATAATTTGAAGCGTTTTTACTTTCATATTTACGTAGTAAATGGAAGTATTGTGATCGTCCGGAAAATCGAATTCGTAACGAAGGTGAATTCGGGTGGAATTTTCGTAGTTCTTTACTCAGAAAAATGTTTTGTGTCATCAGAAAGTTGCCGTATCTCAACGAAAAATAAATGAAATTCAATGAAATTTTCAGAAATTGTTCTTGAAGTGTATGTGCAAATTTAGCCGTTTCCGGATTTTTTACTACATACAGCTCTTCCGAGATATACGCGTTCAACTTTTTTTTTTTGTTTAGATTTTTACAGGATTTTTAAATCAGAGTAATTATTTTTCATCGTTCGAGGTCGTAAAATGTTCGTTATGGCGAACAGATGACAGTTGATGTTTTGTCAATCGTTTCACACACCTTACTTCCACGTTCTGATTTTTCACACTATTTAACTAGTGTGTATTTCGTATGTTGATTTTTAAAGGCCGCAAAAATCAATATCTTTGAACGATCAAGGTGTAGAAATATTTGTTATTGTGATTACATGACGTCTATTTTTATTGTTAGTTTCACACACCTTACTTCCAAGCGATTCGAATTTTTCGTAATTTAACTCGCGTTGTGTTTTATTTTTGGGTCACATTGTTTTAAAAACGATACATTCCACCGAATCTTTATTGTAAGTTAGGTTCACACACGGTAACTCCGCGTTATCAAAATTCGTAAATTTTTCGGTTCTTTGTTTCCTGGCTAGTTTTCTAGTGATGATATTCTATTGCGTAACGTTGCAGCCTTTCGATTTTATAATTGGCGTCGAGAGTTTTGAACGAATTGTCTAGCCATGATTTTTACGGTTAACTTTATTTCGTAATTAATTTTACGTTGATGACTCCCGATAAATGGGGAACGGCTTTTACTCAAGCGAATTTGCTTCGTTCGTTGAACCGCGGAATGGGGTCCTAAGAAGAAAAACTCTCGCTCTCGAACTCCTTTCTCTCATCAGCGATGGCAAGTTCAGCTTCGAAGTACTTTTATTAGTTCGGAAGCCGGTTCTGTCGAGAAAGAGATAGGACGCGTCGGAATCAGGGGACCGGGCCAACAAGGACTGCATTCAGGGAATTTCGCTCGCCGCCAAGAGAGAAGAATCTTCTGATCGACGTGCCGTTGACAACTGGAGGTTTCACTTTTGATAAAACTGGAAGAAAACACCGAAAACGCAGCTCCGCAGAGACGAGGATACGAGATCATTTTCAATAACAGAAAAACGCTGTAGATTTTTTGTTTAAAAAAATTCAAGTTATTTTTAGAAACACAGCTTTTCAGAATGTTGGTGGGTGAAATGCAGCTTCCTTGCATGAAACATTCACTCCTTTTATTTCCTAGTTTTGACCTTTTTTTTACTTCCATGTTTACGTAGTAAATGGAAGTATTTTTTTTATCTTTACCGCTATAGGAGATAGCAATATTCCGCCTTTTTTATATCCTCTGAGAAGCTAACTTCATCAAGAGCGCATGTGCATCGGCTGCCAAGTCATTTTCATGGGCTTGTATCGTTCGTTCAAGCCGATAGAGCACGCACCATGTAGTTATACGCTGATAAGACTTCAATAGTCGCGACGCTGAGTCGCTCTAGCTGGTTTGGTGCTTTCCATAAGATTTCTCTCAGCGTTTTGAAAGCGCTTCATTCGCTTATCATCACATAAATGTATATGCTCCTGCAGCGTTGAATTACTCGGCTTTACAGGCTTGTTTATCACAGTTAAGGATCGGTTTTCGTTTGTCATCGATACAAGATTTATCCAAGTTACTGTCACCTAGAGCTACACTATGAGAAAGCAGGTTCTTCTGATCTGGCTCTCATTTGCATTTGGTTTCTTCTCTTTCGATGCTGGTCGTTTCCTCTCCTTCATTCGAAATCGAGCATTTTCAGTTTCGAAACCTTGTCATTCGCCTCTGCGGAGCAGAAAAAATGCCTAGTTTCTGTCTTCTCTCTCATGTAAAATAACTGAATATTTCGAAAATGTTACGGTACATAATGTATGATAAATTGAGAACCATCGAACCCGCGATGGTCTCATTCGATTCAGAGTCCAAAAATCTGTTAAAATTGATACAAATTACACCTTCGTCTGAATAACATTGGAAAATTTCGATCTTCACCTCATTAAAACCCCCTAAAAATACTCCCAAAATTGAGGTTGCAATTTTTTCGATAAAAAAAATTTAGACTTTGTCAGACCTCAATTGATTTTTAGTGAAAATTGACATATTTTTGTTATTCAATGATATCTTGATTCTGCGTCCCCTGAAATGTAAAACATCGAATTTTGAATGGGGGTTAGGACATTTTCTGTTGGGCAGTTACAATGTTTTATTATTGAGTAATTAAGCAAAATGTATCCTATTATTTCGAAATTCCAATTGCGTTTCGTTTTTCAAAAGTTGCTCCATCCTCAGGGCGGGAATAAACCACTTTTTATATCCGAGCAATGCTCTTTGTGATAGTTCGTGCCTACCTTAGTAGTTGACGTATTTTCACTCATCGCAGATGCGCATTGCGGGCGGTAGCATTCACGCGCTAGAAGTATTGCGACGTCTTAAAAATGCGTAATTAATGGGATGAAATTATTTTCCTCAATTCAAGCTCCTGATCGCTAGAAGTGTTTTTAGTTCAACCAGTTTTGAATGTTTTTCTTATTGGAAATTTAGAGTAGCATTGGAATTTCTAGTACCTAGTGACTTTAATTAGATTTTTGGATAACCGAACGTTTTCGCTACGTTATAAGTTTTTCAATGTTTCATGTAACCAAAAAGATAGTCACTTCCACAATCGCTCTGGAAGATTGTTCCATTAGTGCATTTTATTTTGGAGATAATTTCAATAAAAAGTAGACAAAACTGATTTTTTAAATCTTCTATTGGCCACTATTTCAATACTCATCGTAATTCATAAAGATAACTTTTTTTTTTGTGAAAAAGAAAATACCTCACGTTTTCTCCAACGTCACGTGAAAATGAGGCATTTTGCTGCGGCACACGAATCTGCGATGCGTCGGGTAGAAATCCTCCCATTTATGTGTCTGTAAAATCGATCCTTTTATGCACTACAAAACAGTTCCGTTCACCGATACTCGCAGCTAGCGATTGCAGAAAATCTGTAATAACAACATATCCTCTAGAAAAGGTTGATACGCTTCTTGCGTGTTTCTATTTTATAGCAGCCATTTAAACTATCGAGTTTTTATCACTTTCGTGTTGAGATTTTTCGCATACTGGTAATCTCAGTTGAGATAATCGATAACAGTCTTTAATTCCGTTGCTTTCTGGAACGGATCTTCTACTGGATTGGCTAGGTGAGTTATCAGGTCTCGTTATTTGTGACATTCCACTCATTAAGAGTTGTAAACAGTGAAAACAAATACCTACTGAGAGATTAATATTGTCACCGATATCATTATTCTTTTCGATCGCCTCATCTCAAGTACTGCTGGTCATTCTTGAGTATTTAGAAGTATTTTATTTGCGTTCATCGATATTACGAGCTGCGGTATTGCGCGAAAGATTTTCCTTTTGTGCTTTCGCTATGTTACTCAACATTATTGGTTCATTGGGAAATGATCTAGAAAACTTGATTTTCCGTCTACTAATCAATAACAAACCTTTTTAATCGCCCTAGAAAAAATATTGTCCAATCCTCTTACAAAATTTGATACATCTCGTTTCAAGGCATGTAGAATCCTAATATCCAATAAAAGAATCGCTGTCCGTCCACCGTTAACACTTTTCTGATGAATCTAAAATATTCAAGTTCTCGAATTGTTCACCAAAAATCATTTTTGGCCTGAGAATGGCTCAATTATTTAGCCAAGACGCTACCTCTATTTTAACGGTATGTGTGGAATTTGTATTTCCTAACGTTTTAAAAAATAGGTGTGTCTACAGTGTATCAATTTCAAAAGATTTTGAAGTTCAATGAATGAGACAAAAACGGAGTTGATAGCTTCAAATGTTCTCGAGTCATCGCAGCTTTTGCGTGTAATTTTCAAGATTTCGAGGAATTTTTAAAAAAAATCGTTCTTTACTAGTTAGAATATTCGTCACTCTCTCCAGCTGTATTGTTTGGCGAATAATTAAAGTTTAATTAGATAGTTAAAAAAATTAAGAATAAAATCACGATAGTTGCTAAGGAGTTATTTCTTGGAAGGTGGAGACGTTCACAATTGTTCGGGATAGTTACTAACACAAAAGGATGGTTTTCTTCTATCGTTGTTAAAGCTTAAGAATAATAAACCACTGTAAAATTATTTGCAGCGGTTTTATTTAATATTATATTATTAATACGATAGTTTTACGTTTCAAAGCATTGAAAAATTGTCTCCGTCTATTGAACTCCATTGGTATTAGACACCTCAAAAATCAATTTTTGGCAAGGCTGCTACCTCATTTCCAAGGGTATTTGTATGATTTTATACTGGGGAATAATTATTATCCAATCCATGTGTGATGTGAAATGAGAAATTTACTGTCGAACCGTTCTCTGTCATCACTTTCACCTGGTTCGTTAGCCTCGTCATCTCTCATCATTGTTAATAAGCCGACCTCATAAGTCCTTCGTCATCGCCTGTTTCTGGTTTATGACTTGAGAAATTCGTCGTGAAAAAAAAGTCCGTCTCATCGTTACCGGATTTCAATTCACTGGCTTCATCTGTATAGGTATTTTTTACCTTTTATGCACTGAAATGAAACTAGTTCCGTAAAACATTCGGACCCGCTTACAATCTCATGTGCGCCTGTAGACTTTCACCGATTTATCAAAAACCGTTAGCGTGCAATTTTGAAAATCCGGACACACCTTTCAGTCTTATGAAAGTTCATCGATAACGAGTCCCGTTCACGTGTTTTCTGTTAAAACGCAAAGTGGTATAGTAAATTTGTTAGAGTTTTAGTTTATTGTCATAATAAACCATTGTAATCACCAAAAAAATTCTTACTTGCCTCAAAATTTGATATTTTACGTTTCAAGGCATGTAAAATCCGTCTATAGATTAGATGCATTCTCTCCGTCCGCCGTTAAATTGATATGTTCACCAAATATCATTTGTGATCTGAAAATGGCTCAGTTCTTTAGTCAAATCCCTAACTTAATTTCAAGGGTATTTTTGAGAGATGTAAAGGAGGTATTTTCCAAGGGTTTTAAATATTGGTGTGTTTGATATCAATTGATATACATTTTTGGACGCTAAAACTAATGATAGTATAACTCGTGAATTTATGGAGCTATGAAAATCGTTCTGTACTTGTTGGAACGCTCATAAAAACACTCTCTTCAGCTGTATCGTTTGGCGCATTATCAAAGTTTAATTAGATAATTAAGTAAAATAAAAATTATGAAGAATACCAAGGTAAACGTTCACAAATTTTCGGGATAGTTACCTACGAAAATGAATAATTTTCATAATTGAAGCAAAGGAATAATAAACCACTGAACAATCATTTGCAGGGTTTTTGATTTATTATTTAATGATAATCGTTCTCAAAATTTGTTGTTGTACGTGGAACCCAAATATCCGATTAAAAAATTTGTATTTATGAAGGTTCTTGAATCATAGGTGAGTTTTTTTGTAAATTTTTATAGATTTTTGACGCTGAATCGATTGAGACCATAACGTATAGCTTTAATGGTTCTTGAGCAGTTTTATATGAAACTAGGGGCTGAGCGCCCCTGGCTGGCCGCCCAACCCCCGGGGGGCGAAGCCCCCCTCAGCTATCGCTATCGTTAGTATAGTACATAGTATAGGTATAGGTAGGTAGTAGTAGTTTATTATTTGTGTATGGAGAGTGGGAATCTATAGTTGTTATTATAGTGGGTAGTACTTAGTAGTAGTTGCTATAATTTGGTATGTAGGTGGTGGGGATTGTATCGTACTTAGTATCATAAAGTATTGTGTTTTTCAACTGGAGCAAAGTTGTTGCAGAATTAGACGTAACAACTTTAAGTTTTCCTAGATTTGTAACTTGCACGGTGGATAACTCAAACAAAAAGTAGTCAATTTAGATGTTTGAATATACCAGAAGATAGGTAATTTAACTGTCCACATTTTCCTAATGTAATGTACCTATCCATTTTTCAACCGTTTTTGCGTTATTCAAGAATATTAGTAGACTATACACGAAAACATGACATTTTTCAACTTTAAACGTTATTTTCATCTATTTAGTGCGAAAGAAACAAAGAATTAACCATATATTATTGATATACACATCACCAACTATCATTATGCCGAATTTGAGCAAAATCTGTTTCAAAAAATTTTTCGCGAAAACTCGCGATTTTTTTCAACCGAACAGTTAACGATTTTTTACTCCTCTCTATATACAGATAAAAATCTGAAATTTTTAGGAAAGTTGTGTCTTACCAAGATGTATTTTTGTGATTTTTTTTATTTCTCGGAAAAATCTGCAAGTGGTCCAAAAAAATCGGTTTTTAAAAGCTCAAAAATTGGACTTTAACGCTGATTTTCGGCGTCAAAATAAATGCGAATCAATTGTTTTAATATGCAGGAGTCTTCATTTGAACGCCTTACACACGTACATAGCAAAAGATTTGGTGAAAAAAATTTAAACAGAGCCAGAGAAATTATTTACCGTAAATCGAGTTTTTCGCCGGCCGAAATTCCGAGCTCCGCTGGCATCGGTAATAGTGAAAAATTAGATTAGCGATTTTGAAAGCTATTCTTATAGGAAATTTAACGCTGAATCCGAATATGACGTCAAAACGGCGGAAATTTGACGACAACTATCAGTTTTTACTAATTCAGTACTACACGCTTTCATGTTTTTCAACTTTGAAAATCCGTTGCAAATACAGAACGGATCAAACTTGATTAGTTAATGATTCCTACAGGAAATTAGACGTAGAATTCGAATTTAAAGTGAAAATTTGGCTAGATTGGATCATTCGCGGTGCTGTATTGTTCTGTACACGGTCGAGAGCTCGTCAAACACTCCCATTAGCTGTATCGTCTGGGAATTGATTTTACTTTGAATTAAGTAAAGATATTTAAAATTACTATAGTTGCCTAGCATTTTGCCCTTAGTTACCAATATGTTTTTTTGTGGAAACGTTTACAAGGGTTTGAGTTAAGTACGATAACAAGTAGATCGTGAATGAGGCAAAAAAAATAAATAAATAAATAAATCACTGTACAATTAGTTGCAGCGTTCTTTATTCTTTTCATTTTTTTCTCTTGTATCTTAACCATATTATGGACGTGCATTGTCGATTATCCATGCAGCTAACGAACTATTTCTTTTGACAAGCGATATATAATTGACATAAGTGACAAGTTTACTTTTTGATTCGTCGTTGGATCAACATTGGGTACGTTGACGAGTGTTCAAATTGTGAGTGCTTCTTTGTCCTTGTCCTCGGCCATATTTTTACTAACTCGATTCTCATATTATTAGCGAATAATATATGCGAGCATTTAACATCGTTTTGAATTGATGTTTCGAGTGAGTAATATTTGTTTTGTTTGGTTTTCAATTTCTGGCGTACTAAGGCGTTTTTCTAATCTAACTTAATAACTAAATCTAACTGCTGAAGATTTGATTTTTTCATCATTGAGTAAACATGTTTTAATACTAAAGGTGAGTATCGACTTACTGATTACTCACTGATTTTTATCAGTCCATTCGAAGCTAATATATTATTTCTCGTTGTTCCATAGTTATGGTTTACTCAGGTAGTCGTCTATAGTTAGATTTTGGCCCGACGTTACCAGTTAATTTCGTCGTCCTTCCGATTTTTAAGACTTTTTGACATTTTCAATTTTTCTCGGAAGTACAAATTTGGGGTTTTCAATAAATCCTGCATCTACTAGTTTTCAAGCTTCAATTTTATTACTTTATACCTGAGGACGCAATTATACCAATATTCTGCTTTATAAATGTAACATTTTTTAGTAAAAAATTGAATATCTCATCTATGAGGTACTGTTTGGCCAATGTCTTACTTCACCTAGTTGACCCAGTCCAGTTAATTGACCTACTCCTTGTGCTGGCTGACCCAGTAAAGCTAGCTAGCCCGCATATGCTAATATTGATCTAAAGAAGCCATTTCAATCAATTCATGGTTTGAGTCGTTATCGCGAGTGGTCAACAGTATCTTCCTGAACCAAATTCGCTCTTGTTTCTGTGTAAGGTCGCATCTTCAAAATTGCTAAATCTACAGAATCTATGTCTAATATGGGCAGGGGAGGGTAAAAGGTTCAGCCTGTTCCGGCTCCTGTTTCTATTATAATTCTTATTATTAAAAGTGTAGTAGAAGGAGGGAGTAGCCAAAATATTTTATATTATTTATTCGAGGGAAAGCTATATCAGGGGCACCAATTATTAAATGGACTAATCAGTTTCCGAAACCACCAATCATGATTGGTGTAACTATAAAAAAATTATGATAAAGGCATGGGCAGTTGCTGGGTCGAAAGTTCTAAATAAGTTAGTTATCATTTTCAGTTAGTTTCATTTTTTAGGGAATTTTTTTAAAAATTCTTCTTTTTTAAAAATAAATATTGATTATTCTGGTAATATAAACTTTAGGTTTAAATAAAAAACGATGGATGGCACAGCTGCGATTTTTTTCTCGAAATTAATACGAACGGAATCACATAATTTTTCCACCTTCATCACAGAAGACGTGATGATGTACGGATCTGACGTACCTTCGTCTGACGTACAGATGATTTTTAGCCAAGATTTCCAGTGACCAATTTGTGAGACTTTATCAGACAAACGTGCAATTTGCTGATGCCATTTCTCTCCTTAGAACTTACCATCTGGTCCTAGTGCTTGGATATTTTTGCCGAAGAACTTTTTTGAAATTTAAACTATTTTCATTGGTGTCTCGGATCAATAGTATTTTTCGTCTCTTAAATTCATCCTGTAACGAAGAATCCATGAGCCCACGATGACTAACCTTCTTTTGTTCGTGCTGGTATCAATCTTATAGTTCGTCTTGTTTGTTGAACAGACTGAATCGGTCGAAACGACTGTCACCGAGAAAAAGAAGAAGAAGAAAAGTTCGACCGAGAATGGCGAGATCGTCACGAACGGAAAAGTGAAGAAAACAAAGAAGAAGAAGACCGAAGAGAAAGAGAATCACATCTCCGTGGTAAGTAAAAATGAAAACATGTCAAGTCTTGCTCGCGTTTTTGCTGATTAGGCCAGCCTGGGTTGAATAGTCGTTTATCTTGGCCGGGTGTTGGTTTTTTATGTAGGTAAGTTCAGTCGAACGGTGTTTGATAGTTTCACATTTTCAGCAGCTCTGCTGATTTTATTATACGAGTAAAAATGAATTATTCGACGCATTTCGTTCAAGTAAGTATTATTATAAATTCTTGGGCTTGGATCTATGTTGATTCCCTGCATTTCAGTGGAGTTTCATCCAGCAGACGTTGCGTGTGTGTTCATTTTGTACTTGGTCGACCAAGTAACCTTTAAGTTCAGAAAAAAAAAAAAAAAAATTACACCTCGAAGTGAAATTTTTCGCTCGGATGAGATCGTATCAGTCATTTGCGGATTACCGTGAGCTAGTGAAGCTAACGAGAAGTCTGCAGCTTCATTAGTTTTTCTTTTAACCATTTTTTTCAACAACATTTTGGTAATTTATATGCGTTTTTTTTTTTTTTTTTTTTGGAAAATCTACATCTGAAAAAATATACGTTTTTCACTCAAGTTAACTGAAATAACAATCATCCTTTATCAAAATATATTTTACGTATTTATAAAATCTCTATTATTATTATTATTATTATGTATAAAATATTATAAATATGTAGCAAATATATTTTATCCTTGCGGCCCAACTGTCATCTACTTGAGGAACAGCGGATGTTTTTTTCGTAATGCTCATCTCGCGTGAATAGTAAAACTTTTGTTATCAGTAAATGACGATATGAAGTTATTTATTGCGGTGGATTAATTTTCAAAGTAGTGCGTTGAACTGGTGCAATTTAATGAACTGCACGCAATAATCCTAGGTTAATTGCCAGAGTGGAAAAAACAAACTTCGAATCATTTGAACTTATCAATAAGTCTATGACTTCAGATTGGGATATTTTCTCTGTTCTCTGACTTGAGAGTTTTGGTGTTGACTAACACGTTTCTATTTGTATTTGTTGGCATTTTGGTGATCGCTTTTGACTTTTGTGTTACTAACAACTAACGGATTTATCAGATCACTAATGGATTTCACAAGCCGTTGATTGCTACAAGTCCCGAGCCGCCCTACATTAAAGAGTTCAGCCCTCAATCGCCACCCATCTCACCCTCGTCACAGATCTCAGTCAAAGAAGACGACCTTTCAAACGTCTGCGTCAAAGATTTGGTGAGTTGTATTCTTCACGCGGAATACAGAAAATATCACGAAATAGCATGATCTCGATTCTAGACTTTCCTATTTTACTCGAATATAGTTGAGCATGTATTATTAGTATTGGAGTTTCTAAGCGGGATTGAGCAGGTCAGAAGTATTTTACACGATTTAAAATAATAGCATTTTCATGTACGCATCTGAAATCGTTGGCGGGAAATTAAAAAGCAAAAAGAAATCTAACTTAGCTGGTTATATCTGTGACAGTTTTTCTCATAAGTCTTGGAAATTGAGCAGTTTTTGTACAGACGAGTATTTTTCATCTCACGAGTGCTCATTGACATCTTTCGATGTTTTCCAATGAAATCTCCTTAGTTTCCAGGTTCAGTAGACTCGTCCTAATCATTCTACAATTTTCAACATGACTGGTCCTTGTTAGCGCCTTGCTTGTTCCAAGTTAAAAGGCTATGGGGCTCACTCAGGCAGAGTTGAATGCTTTTTGACTTCCATGAAATCAATTTTGGTCGCCTGGAAAAATCTTGGCTACATCTCTGAGTACCAAGGGTTGTTTTCAGAAGCCAAATTTTGGCTTTATTGAATTGATGGTTTATTATTCAATGATAAACCATTGTAAAAAAATCTATCCCTCTCCAAATGTGATGTTTTACGTTTCAAGGTACTTAGAATCCGAATTCCCAATAAAAACATTTCTGCTCGTACGCCGTCAACACTTTTCTGAGAAAACTATAAAAGCTGAATTCGTGAACGGTTTAACCAGAAAAATTTCTTGACCTGACAATGGCTCAATTCTTTGACCAAAGAATACTAGCTCAATTTTAAGAATATTTTCTGGGAGTTTTAATGGAGGAGAAAATTCGTATTTTTCAAGGCACTCTTCTTCTTGATGAACAATATGACTTCAACCTTTTCATAAATCGCATTGGCAAGATGTTTCAACACTATGTAAAATGCCTGCTTCGAATCCTTTCACGTGTACTTAAATAGTCTCGGCGTTGGATTTACATCCGATCCATAGATTTACGTTTGATATACATCCAATCATGGTCTGTGTGATTCGCTCTAGGTTCGAGAGCACCCGTCGAGATAAAATTTTCGATACTGATGTGTCATAAAAATTGCCAGGAGTATTTTCGACGATTTATGTTGATCAATCAAGCTTAGCACGTTCTGACCACTTGATGCGGATCTCATTATCGCAATGGCCTACGAACGTGAGAATATACATCCGCTGAGCTGTTGGCTCTAGACAATGCTGCGAGACGATTATTTAGTATTTTAACGTCATTGTTCTGTCTTTCGTGCCCCCTCCTCACCTAGCTGTGACGAGCTGTCTCCTTTAATAGATATTCCAAACAGAACCTCGACCTTGGTTTCGCAGCGAGGTTTTCTCAAATCGTCATGACAAGACTCCCCGCTACGTTGAAGCCGATTTAGTCTTTTACGATAATTATTGCCTTTACCTCATCACCTCGTCTTTCCTTCGCCTTCTCGACCAGAGCCTCTTTACCTGTTATCAGGTGTTTGACAATGTAAACCGGTACGAGCGCCCAGCAATGGGGCGTGCCAGTCTGCTACAATGTTTTGTCACGTTCGGCCCTATTTCCAATGAGTATCACTGTTAATTTGACGCGAAAACCCTTGTCTATCACGCGCCAAGACCATTATTTTCCTTAGGGCTATCAATTATCCTTTTGAAAATGTTCTCCCTAGTACCCACGGCGTATTTTCTTGTACGGAAGACAATATCGACCAACGATCTTGAGGTAAAAGCGTTCATAATTTACGTTAACTGACTGAAATGCCTAAATTCTTGTCCCATTAGCATCCATTCGGTGTATATCCTATTTCTATACTTAATTACTCTCAATTGATCGAGTTGGCTATTTATTTAAGTTGACGCGTCGCGAATAAAAATCGTCCACTAGTTTTGTATCCGGAGAAGCACGGCAATCAAGATTATGAAGAAGTGCGATCATCACTCAATAATATTAGACACAATTAAATTGGCAAATTTGATTGGTTTTCTATTTTATTGGTGTTTGAAATATTTTGAGGGAAAGATATAAGAATGATTTATAAGAGAGTTTTGTTCTTAGAGCGTTTTGAGTTTTAGTGCATTTTGTGTTTTTTGGAAACTTAAACGTAGGAGTTTTGGTTACTTTGTAAAATCATACTTCTCTAATAGTTACCTCAATAACCCCTACACTAGGCAGTCACCATAAGAAACGTATAAAATAGAGAAGAAAAAAAAATACACTTAAACTCTCCAGTACTTTCAAACGTGAACGTGAGGAGTTTTGGTTACTTCGTAAAATCATATTATGTCGCTTATGGTGATCACCATACATTTGACGATAGCCATTAGACTCTTATATTTTGGTTTATTATTCCATAATAAACTATTTTAATCGCCCAGGAGAAACAAATTTCAAACCCCCTCACAATTTGATGTTTTACGTTTCAAGGCATGTAGAATCCGAATATCTGATTTAAAAAAGAAAAAAAACTCTGTCCGTACAGTTAACATTTTTATGAGGAAACTATCGTAGCAGACTTGGAATTTTCATTACTGAAAATCAATCTTGGTCCGAGATCATTATTTATTTTTTTTTTTTATTATTATTATTTTTTTTTTTTTGCCAGAGTGTTTGGTCGGGGTTAGGCTCCCCCTGCGACCTCCAAGTGGATCTATTGTGACTTTGGTCCGACATTGGTTCTATGCTTAAACCAAATCGCCCAAATTTTCGAGGTTTTTAGAAATTTGGCGTAAGGGTATAGCTCGAAAATTTTGGGACCCTAGAAGATCGTTCTATACTATTTTAAATGATCAACCTACACTCTCCTAAGCTGTATCGTAAGGCGAATAATTTTACTTTTTATTTGAAAATCACGAAAAATGAAAACTATATAAAAAAAAAAGTTGCTAAGGAGTTTCCCTTATATAGTAACCAATCTTGTTAGATGGAAACGTTCGGAATCTTTACTAGGTATCACAAATGGATGGTCTTCTTAAATCATAATTGAAGCTAAGGAATAATAAACCCTTGACCAAGCAGTGTTTCAGTATTTTTACTTAGTAACTAAGTCCTCGCGTCCACGTTTGAAAAAATACGCAAAAAACCTTACTCTCTTTTGAAATGGTGGGTTCTCGTTTTCGTAAAATTTAATCCTGGTGAACGATTTTACGTTCATGAAAAGCCGGTTAAGTTGGTGGTAATAATTATTCTAAGAAAAAAAACTGCCTCGAAAGTTAATATTTATGTTAGTGCTGTTATCTCTCAAACGGAGTTCAAAACCTGTGCAGTTTACTTAACTAATCTGAAAACTACAATACACGACCAGAAGAATTTTTTAATTTTTTCCTTTTACTTCCAATACGAGACAGTTGGTATTTTAGGAAATAATTCCGAGTTCTCTCCTGTTTAATTAAGGTAATTAAATTAAGGTTGAATGGAATTTGTTGAAAGCTGAACCTCAAGGCTTAAACTAGCACCTTCGCGCAGCTTCTTGGTTAAAAAAAAAAAAATAATAATAATAATTTCGTGCATATCTACTTCAACGTTTGTGGATCATTCAAAATCATAAATACTAATACCTGAAGCTTCTTATTTGATTACTTAATTGCACCGTCGGTGTCAAAGTTTTATTAAAGTCTCCGTTGTTTGGACTGAATGAAAAAACACCCGTAAACTTGGTAAACAGCAGTAGCAAAAAAAAAACCTGCATAAGCGGAAAAGCTGGTGATAAGATAGAACGCGTAAACTCTTAACATAACTTCCACATTTTAGCTGCGACCTGTCACAAAATCCTTTTTCGAAGAATTTAATCATCAAGATTCAATTATTATTTTAGTTGGGAGATTTAATAGCAAATTCCTCATGATTCCTACTGTAAGTTTTTGTGGTTGGAATTAACATTTTCTTCTCCCAGGTCTTACGGTTATGTGTAATTTCAGCGTTGATGCATGCTTTTTCTTTTTGTTGTCTTTTGTTTTATTTTATTTTTTTTTTTCTTGTGGAGTTTCTTTAATTTGAGCATGATTTTGTTTGTTTTTGCCTTCGGTCAGAAATTAAACTACGTTAACGAGGCTACCAAACCGCTCAAGGCGCTCCCCTCCGAAATACCCGTACCGCCGCCTGTATCTATTAGAGAACTTGTAAGTATGATGCCTTGTTCGAATTTCTATTTTCTCCAATTCTTAATTTTATTATTTCAGTCCTGGCATGGTATTAGTGCGCATGTTTAACGAATCGAACGATTTGCATTTGCAGAGGCGCAGCTTTGGTGACCTACATAAAGCATGTGAAAATCTCGACAGTAACCATTGCGTTGCTCCGAATAACAATCAAAGCGATTTATTTTCAGTAAGTATCAGCCTTTTCCCCCAACCAAATGACCTTCCAACTCTGCCCATTTTTTCATTTGATTTTTAAAAAAATCGAATTTTCCTATTTAATGTTTTCTATGGGAGTCAGATATATTTCTGTAAAAGTGAAAGTTTCTGCGCGAGGAAATTATACGTAATGATCTAGTTCCAAAATGTAGATCTAGAATTCGTCTTGTGTATTTGGATTGGGTTTATTTTTTATTTACGGTTAGCACTAAACTTTTTATTTTTGTCCTCTCTCGTTGTCAATTATTATAGTAAATCTTTTTTTTCGTTGTAGTTTTGTCGCATCGATTGTTCTTCGTTGTTGGGGTTGAGGGGGAGAAAACCAAAGCGACATGTTCTCCTGTTTTTTATTGTCGGCCAGCCAAGCACTTTCGCCCCTTCGGGCATTATCAGGGCTCCGTAGCTCCATTACAGATGTGGCCGTGGATACCTTGTAATGGTGCTACGAAGCCCTGGTGATGCCCAAAGAGGCGAAAGTGCTTTGCAGGCTGATAAAAAAAAGGAGAACAAGTCGCCTTGGTGTTCTCCCCCTCAACCCCAACAACGAAGGTAAATCATTTTCGTAAATAATGTAGTTACGCCTAGAAGGTATATTATGCGCCAGAAATCGCCTGATATTGTACGCCATTCGAAAGCGCTAATCGTTGGAGATGGATACAAATATTAAGTACTTGAGCCGGAAGTTTTTGAAGAATAATTTCGTGTTAGAGTAATTTTTAATATGAAATATAAAAATAAAAAATATTCTGAAAATTAGTTTTTAGATGCTAGTTGTTTGCGAAATTCTTAATTTAATATTTTAGCATAGATATCTTTGATGTATTAAGTATAAAATATAATGTATTATTATTGAGTATAGTTTCAAATTATTTAGCTATTTCGTGGTACGATAATTCTGGCTTCATACAAAAGTCTACACACAATGGAATATTTTTTGTCAATATTGAGGGGAGAACTGTTAATTAATTCGACTACTCTTGATACATGATAAAAATGCCATTTTTTCTTCAATTCTTTCGCATGGCTTAGATTTAGCATAAATATTATTTGAGTTATAAGGCATGGCTGTTGGATTTAAGCTTGAAAATTGAATCGGGTTTTCAATTGAAGTTACTATTTTCTCACTAACCAGGTTTTGCTTTTAAACGCTGCTCTAGAACGCTAGGTGCTCGGTTTTTTTATTACTTGGTATTGCTGCTCTATTTAATAAACAATTGGGGCAGTTTGCGGTTGAAAACGACCCATAAATTATTGTTTCTATCCTAAAATAGCTTAATTTGTTAATGTGACTGGAAGGGCTGTTGACCAACTGATTTGAATAATAAGTAATTTTTTTCCCGTTTCATATTTTTTGAAACAAACAATCGTAATAGAACTACCGGGGGAGGCTGAAGTGCTTAAATATTTCGAATAATGCGCTGAAGAAGTTGCAAATTAAATTAAGTACCGTCATACTAGGAAAAATCAGCTATTAGAGCCAGTTGTTGAGGTATAGCAGAAGTACAGTTTATTCATCAACAAAGTCGTGATGATGGACAAATTTTTATGAAGATCTGATAGATAATTTCTCCATTTGTCGCCTGATCTTGGATTTTGAGTATAACTTCGATTATGGGCTTGTTTCACGCTTTTGCAGTAAGATGAGTGTTAAATACTTGAGTTGTGGTCTCCTAGCTCTTTAACAGTTGTTACTACTTAGAGAAAACCTCTATGATGCTTTGGTAATCTAATCCTTAAGCTGACCGCTAAATAATTTTTCTGACTCTAATTTTCTTCCTTAACAAATTATAAAGTTGTAAGTTTTTTAATTTACCTCCTTATTTCCAACTTAAAAGCACGATTTTGTAAATTGCTCTTTGGCTAGCGTGCAAGATCATTGGGTGACCTCACAAGGATCGACAGACCTCGCCCCATCGTCACTGGCGTCTCAGTCAAAGAACTGGTAAGGTATAAATAAAATGGTCTGAACACCCGAAAGTTGATTCAGTTCTTTGTGTCTTAACGGCTTCCTCCTCTTTTTTTTGCCAATTACGGCAAACACTTCATCTTTCAGGCTTCTAGGTGTGGCTTTCACTTTATGGATCAATGTTGAGTTTTGTATTAAATAATAATCGGTTTGAAAAAGGTTTAACACGTTTTTAACCCTACTTGTTGTTTGTTATTTTTGCAACTATATGTAAATCTCTGAAATTCGTTAAATTCATTTTAAATGTTGAACATTCGTTTTTAATGTTTGCTGTTGTTCAGTTGTTAGTAGTTTACTTTGTCGAAGAAAATTGGAGTTGAATTTCTCAATTCGGTTCAGTCAGGATCGATCGACAGATTACTCAGGATTCCAAGCTAATAAAACCATTCGTAAATGACACTTTGTCCTCATATTCCATGTAGCTTTGCTTTTTATTCAGCTCGTAATAAATCTCAAGGCTCCCTGAGGGCAAAAAGGCCGACTTGAAATGAAGGAACAAAAGAAAACATTTGCGGGAGGGGTTTAAGTGAATTAGATGTAGACGGATTGGAGGTGAAAATGTGATAAAATCGGTTCGATAAAATATAAAACTTACGGTTCGATTTTCGTTATCTCTAAGTATTAAAACTAATCCACCTACTCGTCATTCCGTATCAATCAAATTCTGATTTCAAGTTTTGGGTTACTAATTTGATTCTTCTCCTATTTCGTTCGATTTTACTAACGCTAATACTATCAAACGTTGCATGTGGCTTTGTTGATGATGAATGCATGCAGGCAGCCAACTATTGGAGGACTGTGTCTATTGAAAACAACCTAGATGACCACTGCAGTCGAACAGTCGGTAGGTTGGAGGTAAGTGTCAAGAAGATGAAATTTTTGTAAATATTTTTGTACGCAAAAACGCACCTGCACGCACTGGCATGTGTTTAGAATGTATGTATAGAAATAATGCATGGGTATTTTTGGATGTTGGCATTTCTCCAAGTAGGACTAGGACCCTCAACGAGAGTACATACATGATTAAAAATATTCAGCAGCATGCCATATTGGCATTCGACGTAATAAGACTCTTTATCAGCGGGAGAATCGATTTTCCGAATGTATAGCTCTAGCGAATGTCTTCTGTAGTCGTTCAAACAAGTTAATAAGCCGCCTCACAAACGAGATTACTCGTTATTGGTTCAAAGACATTCAGCTGTTCTCCAAGTGAAGAATAGAACTGTAAGATTGATTATTCTCATTTTATTTTCTATTGTTCACCATGTTTTCAGGTTCACAGTATTTATCTACGTTTCACAAATGGATCACGTAGTGTAACAATGTAGTTTATTTATTTTGGTTTATTGTTCGATAGTAATCCATTGTAATCGCCCTTGAACAAAGATTTAATTTCATGTTTCCTTTTCAAGAATATCCGAATAAATAATTTTAAAAATTATGATCGTCCGCCGTCAAGACTTTCCCGAGGAAACTGTAATAGCTAAATTCTTGAAATCACCAAAAATCATTCTTGGTGTCACGATGGCTGAATTCTTTAGCCAAACCGCTACCTCAACTTTAACGGTATTTATGGGGAGAAAATTCGTATTTTCAAACGTTTTTCAAAGAACAGTGTATTTGACGCTATTTCTATAGATTTTCGGACGCTAAATCGAATGGGACCATAGCGGGGGTCGATAAATTAAATGGTGTTGCTTTTGCGTAAAGGTTTCGAGATTTTGAAAAATTTACCATGATGGTATAGCTCGAGAATTTATGGAGCTGTAAAAATAATTCCATACCTGATGGAGTGCTTATAAAACTCTCCAGCTGTATCGTTCGGCGAATAATTTAACGTTTAATTAGATAAATAATCAATTACCTGTTGCTAAGGAGTTTTCCCTTACAGTTACCAATCTGTTGTTTGGTAGAAATGTTACTATCACAAATGGTTGGTCGTAGTTGAAGCAAAGGAATAATAAAGTAATGTAAAAATATTCCAGTTTTTTGGTTTATTATTCGAAAATAAAACATTGTAGTCGCCCAAGTAAAAAAATTTTAAATCCCTTCAAAATTTGATGTTTTACGTTTCAAGGCATATAAAATTCGAATATCAAATAAATACAATTCTGCCCGTACCCCATCCGCCGTCAACACTTTTCCGACCAAAAAATAAAAGCTAAATTCTTGAACTACATTGCTAGCTCGATTTTAAGGGCATTTTTGAGGGGGGATTCGTATTTTCGAATGTTTTTCGGACAAAGGTGCGTTTAGTATAAATTTCTATAGATTATTGGACGCTGAATCGAATGAGACCATCGTGGGGTCGATAGATTTAATGTTTGTTGAGTTATTGCAGCTTTGACGTAGAATTTTCGTGGGAGCTATAAAAATCGTTCTATTCTCGTTAGAATGCTCGTCAAACACTCTCTTCAGCTGTACCGTTAGGCGAAAAATGTAGCTTTCAATTTGAAAGTTAAGAGCTTTCAATTTGAGAGTTAATTTTTTTTTCCTTTAGTGGGAACATTTATAAATGTTTGGAATAATTACAAACACGAATGGATGGTCTTCTAACTTCATTATTGAAGCAAAGGACCAATGAACTACTGTAAAATCATTTGCAGGGGTTTAACTCTTTTTTTCACGAACTATTGATTTATGAAAAAATGTGTGCTCATTGTGGTTTGAAGATCTTTGGCGAATCCGTGTTCAACCTTTCTCACCCGAGGGTTCGTTTCATCAATCATGTTGGACTGGACTAGTTATTTATTAATTGACCCATCTGCACAAATAAAGAGGTTTTGTACACTTTTTGAGCAATGTAACTAGAATGAAACAGCAATTTCCTCCGTTCACCTCGAATTCACAGCATAATTAATTTTGATACACATTTTATCACGCTGTAGTTTTCCATGCTATCGCCGATACTGTAGTTAATTTGAACGCGTTGATTCTAATATTCGGTCTCTGATCGTCTAGTCAAAAAAAAAAAAAAAAACTATTCCTAAATCTCAGTATTTTAAAGATAACATGAGCTATTAATTAATATCTCAAACTGCAAATAATACTTCAGAAAGGTTCACTAACTCTTGATTTAAAGTATTATAGCCACTGTGTGGCCTCGAAATGAATGTTCTATTTCTAATTTAAAATCGCCGTAGCTCGTTTTCGATCCGCAAATCAGCTTAAAATTCGTTCACGATAGTCGTATTGTATTTTGAACGATCGAAGCGTTTTTGTTTCGTAGTTTTAGAATAATTACCTCACCAACACTAGCACTTCTCACTTTTTGTGCTTTGGGTAAGTTGAAATCTGAATCTTCGATGTCAAAATCGTCATGATTTTAGCCATCCAGA
Source organism: Tupiocoris notatus (assembly GCA_037159825.1). Classification (NCBI taxonomy): domain Eukaryota; kingdom Metazoa; phylum Arthropoda; class Insecta; order Hemiptera; family Miridae; genus Tupiocoris; species Tupiocoris notatus. The sequence continues at coordinate 70,975 of JASJUZ010000611.1, read as the reverse complement.
GGTTAATTATTGACGTACCACCGTTCGTAATTTTTCAGCGTTCCATTTTTGTTTGCAGAAGTCGAGTTTCAACAAATTCGACCAATTGAGCAAGAAAACGACTGTGCTACACGTGCGATCTTCTGATGCAGCCAAGGCGTCGAAAACTTTCAGCCAGGTATTTTCATCTATTATAATTCTGGTGAACTGTATCTAAGGTCTGTCTGTATTTAGAACGTTCTTCTTTCTGTCATGAACTATTTCCATGATCCGTTGGTGGAAAATTTCCAAAAGTTTCACGACGATAGCATCAACGGTTTAGAAGTTTATCTGTTACATACATACTTTCTGCAAAGGGGGTTGGGGAAATCCAAAAAAGCTGTTCCAATTGATCGAGTTTGAATTAGATTGGACTAAATAAAATTATTCCGATTATTATGCTCATTTCGGGCTGTTTCATCCCAATTATTCCTCCTGTAGCTAAACTGTTCTTTCTACAGGAGCATTTCAACGTTTCTTCCTTATTATTATTCAATAATGAATGAAAAAGTCTTAACCCCTCAAAATCGTTTCATTTTTGTTCCAGGGGGCAACAGAAACCGCCAACCCAAATTGCAAGGCTTGCAATAAAATGGTTTTCGCCATGGAACAGATAAAAGCTGAACGCGCTGTCTGGCACAAGAATTGCTTCAGGTGCCATACTTGCAACAAACAACTCACGTAAGCGACTTTTTTTAAAATTACTACAAGTTAGACTTAAGTATCGATTGTAACACTTACTAACTCAATTTCAATCATTCCTGTTTCACAGTGTTGACATATACAGTAGTCACGAAGGAGAACTCTACTGTAAACCGCATTTCAAAGAGCTCTTCAAACCAAAAGCAGTAGTTGACGATGAAGAACCAGGTATGGAATTATTTGTTTCTATTAAATCAAAAAGGAAGAATAAGGTTAACGTTGAATCTCCTCAGTTAAATTGCCTATAATCAATCGTTAAAAAAAGGATGAATTAAGATTCAAGTCGGTGAATTAGTCACAACTTGCTTGGAAAGCTCTAGAAAATGTAACGCATTCAGCAACTCATAAAACGTACAAAGTGGGCTACGCTGGGCACCACAATGGGCCATGTATTCAGAACCGTGACCGAATGTACTTCAATAATACTTTGTATACTTTATCACAAATATTTCAGAATATTATTTCCGTAATTATTGTGGGGGCACATTATTATTATTGGGATCTTCTTGGTCATGCTAACCTGGTCAAAAAATAAATGTTCATGATGTCCGCACAGCCTAGCGGCGGGTATGTATATCGGTGTCCTCGTTTATCCATGTCCAGAATGATTTTTCGAACTAGCGATATTTATTTGTGTCATCAGTTAACCGTGTCCTAAGAGGCTTTGATATCTTCTACTAATTTACTATATCGGTGTCCTAAATAGAATGAACATTTCGACAGTAAAAGTGCAAAAGTCCGTAAGTTGGAAAACCAAAATTTTACAGGAGACGAGAAAAACTTCCTCAACCTTGCTTCCTCACCTCCTTGCCATTCTCCGTTTGCCAATGTCCCCACATTAAGTTACGGAGTTTTACTCTCATGCTAGGAAGGTAGCAAACTTACGGGTTATTACAATCGACCACAGAGAAGAAATGAAACGAGCTGCCTCCATTTTCGATGTCTTATCACTTGCTCCATGATAAATTGCACCAGGAAAGGTCAAAACCTTATTTTTGAAAAAATAAAAACTTACGGACTTTTGCATTTTTACTGTCGATTTCAAACTAGCGATAAATTCACATCCTCAGTTATCTCCAAAGCGCTTAGGACACGGATAACTGAGGACACGATTAAACGACAGTACAAAACCTTCCCTTTGGACGCGAATATTTAAGGACACGATACCACGTTAGCAGATGAAATAAGGTGAATATCGGTGTCCAATGATATCGATGTACCAAGGTAGAAATTGACTTGTTTTTAATCGAGTTGCGATACGTCTCTTCAAATATCCGTGTCCTAAGACGGATTTCAAACCTTTCAAGAATTTTTTAACGCCATTATTGGAGGACACGAATATACGGCTATAGGAAAACAAGCTTTGGATGCAGATAGTAGGAGACACTCGCGTATATTTGTACTCATTTATCCTTGTCCTCCACTGTCCAGCTGTGTAAAACAATAGTATTCAAGCTTTGGACACGAATATTTGAGACTTATAAATTTCAGTGACAAATCACAACAAATATTTGAGGACTGTATTATACAATCAATTATTGCTTTTGTTGAATCTGCCGTCCAACTTTTAGAGACCGTTATCTCAGGACACGAATAAATGCTAGTGTTTTTACATTTAGGAAAACTTGTACCGTTTAGCCTGCGGAATTCACTCCCCTAGCGGCCATCTGAGTAACCTTCCGCTGCTCAGTATGAATTCTCATATTGACGCCTAAATACAAGTAGTGTTGGGGAACAAATCCTTCTTAGTTTCACAAGCTTCAAACAAACAACTCATAATGCTGTATCAGATAAACTGCCTCGTTTGCATTGAGGTTGAAAATTCTACTTTCAAAGAAGAATTTTTAATAGAGTATTATTTTAAAAAGAAATAATAATAATTCCTCGTTGTTGTTTTGTCGCATCGATCATTCTTTGCTGTTGAGATTGAGGGGGTGAAGAAAAACTCGGCGACTTGTTCTCCTGTTTTTTACTAGTCTGCCAAGCACTTTCGCCCCTTCGGGCATCATCAGGGCATCGTAGCACAAGGCATCAAGGGCCGTGGATACCTTGTAACGGTGCTACGATGCCCTGATGATGCCCGAAGGGGCGAAAGTGCTTGGCAGACTAGTAAAAAACAGGAGAACAAGTCTCCGTGTTTTTCTCCCCCTCAATCTCAACAGCGAATAATATTTCCCTTTGCCCTGATCTAATTTTGTATTTTAATGTTCACTGGTGCGCTTGGCTCTTGAGAAATCGGTTTAAAAGCGTTCGTATTGTTAAAACATGGATTTCCCTTTTACTTGGTTTGAAATTTAATTTCATTTATTGTGCTGCGATTTTTATCGATTAATGAAGGAGAGTTGAACGAACTTGACTGAACTTCGACTGTTGAGTCCTGGGAAGAGAAAGAAATACGTTGAGTTGTATAATCGGTCGAAAGCCATCAGTCTCGAGTAATAATGCAGCAAGTGCGGGAGGTAATTGTAGCATGAATTTGCATGCGTCTTCCACGCTATTGTGTTTGGAAAAGGGTTCCCTTGGGATTTCTGAATAGTACTTCACTTTACGACGACGTTCTCGATGAAAGTTCTTGGGGTAGAACAAAAACGAAAGTGAAAATACGAAGCAACGGGAGTTAGAAGCGAGCTCAGCTACCACCTCCTTTGAATGTGAGGTGTTTCAGTTGTTCCGAGTATCGTCAACCGTTCGCATCTTCGATTCTAGTTCCAGTCCTACTTCTATTGCCGCCTAAGAAGTTCTCCTTACGAGAAACCTACTAAACAAAAAATCTACTAGCCTTTCTTTGTATTTTTGTTGACCGTGCAGTGAGGCGTCGCAAGCCGGAAATGATAATCAGGGAAAATCAGCCGATCGAGCTGCCTCCAGATGTGGTTCGAGGTATTATTGTTTTGTGTGCATATTTCGAAATTTATGCACGACGAATCAGAATGTCACAACGAGTTCGCCCCGATTTTGATTGTTCGTTGTCATTTTTCAAGGCTAATAATTATATAAATTGTTTTTGACGAACGAGCAATGATAATTTTCACAGTCTTCGTACGTTATTCATTATAGTTTTTGAAATTTCATAATTACCTACTGGCTTTCCCAAAGCTGTAGTTCATTTGTATTTTTTTCTTCAATAATTTGCCCGATTTTAATTCCATATTTTATTTTATTGAATTAAATTGTTTGAAAAAAACTTGATCAACTAAAGAAGTTTTTTTACACTTCAAATAGCAAAAGAGAAACAAGTAAGGACTTGACATGTAACAAAAAAAAAAAAAAAAATTAGTTCATCAAATAAAAATTATAAAAAAAATTTCATTAGAAACTATTTTTTCGCAATCAAAATCGGCGAACGCGGTGTGGAGTTCTTGCTATAAAACACGAAAACTATTACGAATGTTACTTACACTTGCTCCTAATGCACTAACTGCATCATTCCAACTGACACACTTTACTTATAATCCACTTTTGAATTCACCTAACTTAAGATTGATGTTCATGACCATCTCACAAGAGTTGATTTGCTGTGACCTCTCCGGCCTTGCTTCTGATTTTAATTCCCTTGAATAGCCAACTAAGCCAACCAATTAAGTTCGTCGTATAAAGTTTAATCGAGTGTATAAAATTATGCAACTTCTGGCGAAATTCATTATAATACCCTGGATGCTACATTTCTTTCAACATTCCTTTCCGTTTAACCATCATCACTTCTATTGAAAGAAAATAAGGTTTTTGAGGACTAAGAAATTCCTGTTTTTGAGTAGTTGTTAAAACACAAAAAAAAAATCGGACTGATCTATCTATTTTCGTCTTTCACAATTTTGATAATTTTTCCTCAGTTCAAATTTGTTGACTTTCGACTCGTAGGAGTTAGGTTTGATTTCGTATTTGTTCATAAGGAATAAAAAAAACTACGATTGAAATTAATTGCGTCGCTGTTATGCGGAGAAATTTTTATTGGAATACCATCTCAGATTATTCTCGTCTCGTTTGACTCATTCGAGAGAGATGAGAGTATGATAAATGCATTGTAAGAAAGATGTGCTTGCTAGTAGCGCAGTGTAGGTCGACAGCTGAAGTCACTGGGCCGTAAAATAGGGGAATAAACGCTCTCGTCATTTCACGATTGTTGCGTGGTTCCCAGCGTCTGGATTGGGATAGAATGTAGAAGTAAGGTGTAGCCGATAAACGGTCCGCAGTTGCAGAAAAATGTCCGCCATTGTAAAGAAACATTATTAGAATTTTACTCTGGAGATACGTTCTCATCTTTTGAGTTGTTACTGTCCATTTTCGTCGAACTGCTCTGATTTTTTACTTGGCGAAGCACTCCAAATTAGCGCATTTTTATAAAAATATTTAGGTAGCATTAGTTTTTTCTTTCTTTTTTTTTTTAAAGCAATATTCTGTTTCTCCCTTCTCGTTCTTTAAAATTGTTGTATACATTCTCTACTGACAGATATACAAAATGCTGAACACAAGACTTAATTGGTACAGTAAATTTTTTTTTTCAATCAGGATTATGAAATTTGATTATATATTTTTTTCAAAATGTTATCAATTCATTGTATAATTAATTCTCAGGCTAAATGAAGAAAAAATTATATTTCAGAAAAGATTATAGAAGAAAAATGTTGTCGACTTATAAATTCTTATTCTGCGCGCTTTTGTTTGTAAAATATTAAATTATGGTAGGATTGAAATTTCAGTTCGGCGATAACAATTAAATTGTTTTTTATTCAGCTGACTTGGGCAATTTTAGAGTATTGATATCCATGAGACGAGAATTTCCTGTTCTTTTGGCGTTGATTATCTCATAAAATCATAACTGAGATTCATCAGCCGCTGTCCTCGCAATAATTGATCTTGGCCCTTTAGTCTAGCTCTCTCCGTTATGCCTGCGCATCCCGTTTCCCACATTTCCAAGATTGCTATTGTTTTTGTCTCCCATGCTCACACGTCCGTTCATAATTTCACTAAAAAAAAGAAGATTCTCCCATTTTTCATTTTCTCATCCGGATTCGCTGTACATCTTCGCACAGCCTGTCTAACGACCTCGCAATCCTTGAAACGCACGGCCCATTCAAAATTGAAACTCGGTCATCCCATTGTCAAAACGGTTCCAAATGGCAGGAAACCGGCCGTTTGGTATTGTAACGCATCGTTCAGGAAGTTGCCTCTGGAGATCTATGTAGAGAAATGTAGTGTCCCGAGTGTAGGAGGGATCGCCATCAACGACCGCCATTTAGACGCGGATCGTTGAGCTACGCGTGTCTGTTAAATTCCAGTTTACTGTCGGCAGTCGCATTGGCGTTCGCAACTTTCATTAGTTCCCAGTCGAGATGTCAATACGCGTTCTTCGAAGGCATGCAACGTCTACATTCACTCGTAAATAGAATTTAAATCTTCCTATACACTTCGATGAGATTAATATCACACCGTCCATTCAGAATTGTCCGACTGACATTGTAATTGCCCAAAAAAAACAAACAAATTTTCTAACCCCCCATCAAAATTTGATGTTTTACGTTTCAAAGCATGTAGAATCCGAATATTCAATTAAAAGAAATTCTGTCCGTACGCCGTACGCCGCCAACACTTTTCCGGTCAAACTATACCAAATAACTACATTCTTGAGATTTAAATCAAACTAGGGGCTCAGTGCCCCTGGCGGTTTCGCTGCCCAACCCCTATCGCGCACGGATGGCACGCTATATGTAGGTGGTGGGGATTGTATCGTACTTAGTATCATAAAGTATTGTGTTTTTCAACTGGAGCAAAGTAGGAGCAAAATTAGACATAACAACTGTAAGTTTTCCTAGATTTGTAACTTGCACGGTGGATAACTCCAACAAAAAGTAGTCAATTTAGATGTTTGAATATACCAAAAGATAGGTAATTTAACTGTCCACATTTTCCTAATGTAATGTACCTATCCATTTTTCAACCGTTTTTGCGTTATTCAACAATATTAGTAGACTATACACGAAAAAATCACATTTTTCAACTTTGAACGTTATTTTCATCTACTTAGTGCGAAAGAAACAAAGAATTAACCATATATTATTGATATACACATCACCAACTATCATTATGCTGAATTTGAGCAAAATCTGTTTCAAAAAAATTTTCGCGAAAACTCCAAGGGCACCCCTGCGATTTTTTTCAACCGAACAGTTAACGATTTTTTACTCCTCTCTATATACAGATAAAAATCTGAAATTTTTAGGAAAGTTGTGTCTTACCAAGATGTATTTTTGTGATTTTTTTTATTTCTCGGAAAAATTTGCAAGTGGTCCAAAAAAATCGGTTTTTAAAAGCTCGAAAATTGGACTTTAACGGTGATTTTCGGGGTCAAAATTAATGTGAATCAATTGTTTTATTATGCAGGAGTCTTCATTTGAACGCCTTACAAACGTACATAGCAAAAAGTTTGACGAAAAAAATTTAAACAGAGCCAGAGAAATTATTTTCCGTAAATCGGGGTTTTCGCCGGCCGAAATCCCGAGCTCCGCTGGCATCGGTAATAGTGAAAAATTAAATCCTTGTTTTAAAGCGATTTTGAAAGCTATTCTTATAGGAAATTTAACGCTGAATCCGAATATGACGTCAAAACGGCGGAAATTTCACGACAACTATCAGTTTTTCCAGGTTTAATACTACGCCGCTCCTACGTTTTTCAACTTTGAAAATTCGTTGCAAATACAGTGCTGTTCAAATTTGATTAACTAATGATTCCTTTAGGAAATTAGACGTAGAATTCGAATTTAAAGTGAAAACAATCGAATTCGAACGATTAATAATATTTTTCGAATTTTTTACGATTTTCATACTTTTGAAGTTTCAACTTCGGGATTTTTTTTCGTCACGTTCGCGAAATGGGAACGATTAGGTGCTGTGGAAGAAAATGAAGGAAATTTAATGTAGAATCCATTAAAAATAAGAAAATGGCTAGAGTATATAGTAGCTCTCGAAATATATTCCACTTTATGTCAAAAAACGTGTTTTGAGTTTTTTTTTCAAGCGCGAATAGCTCCGCGGGGACATAACATAAAAATATATAATTAAATACACCAAATTGTAGGATTTCGATAGCTCTATCTCGCCTCTGAGTAATATACCCCTCCGGCCAGTTCCTCAATCAATCTCAGTTTCACGACGGCCCGCTTCTTCTTGAATCTCCTTCTCTTCCATTAGGTAAACTTTTTGGTCAACTTATGAGTAGAGTGGCCCGGAATTGGTACTTATGTTGAACCGTTTGCTTCCTAGTAAGTAGGTATAACCCTTTCGGGCATCCTCAGGGCCAAACTGAAGCTCGTAAAACGTGAAAAGTTAACCGTTTTGATTACAAGAGTGTCATTTTTAAGACAATTAATTAGGTACATCTGCTATAGCAGTTGGTTCGAGTACTTGGATTTGATGAGAAAAGATTAGCGTTTCTGTAATTTTCTAGAAAATATGGAAGTACAGGTTGTCAATCAAAAGGGTGCATATGCACGTTTTTCATTAAAAAAAAAAAAAAGCTCAAATTTAAATTTAAAATGGCGGTTGCTCTGCGGGTTTTTTAAAAAAATGCCTTTCCGCTCAATATTGTAGCCAGAAAACATACAAAAATGTTGTTACTATTTTCGGGATACATTTTGCTCCCCTCCAGAACATTTTTGGACTATAGATATGGTCCCATTCGATAGGTTGCTCCTCAATTGTTTCTCATACCCTTGCCAATTTATTTTCGTTGCACTTCCCTCCATCTGATTTTGCTGCTTAGTTTTCCCTCTCTGACTACCTTCAATATCGTTAGCTACAACTTGCCTCTTTCTAAAAACGTTCATGTAACATTTTCACGCTCGAATCTTTTATGTAATTGTGATACTTTCGAAGCCTACGATCTTTGCGTAAACCGTGATCCTTCTTGATCTGAATATGCATCCAGTCCGAAGAGCTCTCTTCCTCGGCGAGTATTTTCTCGCCGCCTTCTTTGGCCAATTAGGTAGCGTTTCACGTCGCGTGGAAATGATCGTCCGATTAACATTAACTGAAGACTTTTCCTTTTCCACGTATCTCCTTCAACTCCTCTCGAAACGTCTTCTGTTTCTATTTTGGCCTTCTTCTTCGTCCGCTAGGATAGCCTCAGTGCAGTTTATTCAGGGAAGGGTGTCTGTTTTCACGGTTGCCTACTCTTGGAAAATAAGTGACACAGTTAGCTAGTTGGATGTGCGGTCTCTGCCTCTAGTCAGTTAGAATCTTCCCAGCATCGAAGTGCTTACGCGTCTAGCTGTACATTATTATGGTTCACCTTAACGAGAATAGCGGAATGGAATCGAACAGCAGCTCCTCCGTGTTGATGTTACGGTTCGAATGTTATGTCTCCCTCGATTCTGACGACGAGCTCGATGATAATCAAAGTGTAAATAATGTGCACGCTCTTGTCCTGAGTACGTACCTTCACTATTCTCTCTTTTCATTAACCACCGTTTTAATGTGTTCTGCCTGTTTGATTAATCAACAAATTTACAAGATGTGTACATTCTTACCTAGGAATTGTCTTGAATTAATTTTGGACAAGATTATTTATTTATTATAAATTTATTTATAGATTTTATATAAATTTTCTATGTATTAAATTATAAATTTAATTTTTTCTGTCTTACGAGAAATTTCTACACTATTCAATGGATTTCAATTTAAGCGATAATGTTGCCACAGCGAAAGGATTTTTACTCTATAGTATTTACTATGTGTTCTAAGTGAATACCTATTGAGCACCGTCGATCTATGATTCTTTCCTGCGAGTGAATTTCCTTTAGTACAATAGTTGAGCATTATTTGCTCTAGACGGCTAGAATCGGTTCGAATTTCAAAATAGAAACCATTGTGGCATCGGTTCAATTTCCATCAAAATGAAAACAATTTTATCACCATCAATACAATTAAAAGTTTTGCCGAAACAGGAGCTTTACTTCCATTTTTATTGTGAAACGGTTTCTCGCGTTTCGTTCGTCTGGTGATCAATCAACAATAATTACAGTAAACATATTTCTTTCATTAAATTGTTATCTAGCGTTACGATGCCTTGTTTTGAGGCAAGTACGTAGCTCCCGTCCGTTTTTTTTTTTTTTTTTTTTTGTTCATCAATGACTGCGGTGTTCACAGCGAGTGACAAACCAGATCTGGGTCTCGAGGAACTCAGCTCGCTCAACGTCAAGAGTCGTTTCCAAGTTTTCGAGAAAGGGGACAACGTTGACGGTGAGCTAGAGAGGTCACCCACACAAGTCAGCGTCAAGAGGTCGTCCAGCATCCTAAGCAAGCTCGCCAAGTAAATAATATTTCTCTATGTATTATTCTAAAAATTCCCCATCACATTTGGGGTTTCTATAATTTTTCTACTTCCACCAATCCACTCTCAAGATTTTACCACGAATTATATTTGAGCAATATTGGCTGGCACAACCAAAACTAGATAATTTCTGCTCCCTCAAATAGTAATAATAATAAATAAATAAAGTGTATTAGGAATACAATAATTTCAATGAAATTAACTTGTTCAAGTTAGTTGGGTTGTATATGAATTTATTTATTGCGATTAATGAAAGGCTGTGTCTATTCAATATTAATTGGATTTTAATTTCCTCGAAACACATGGTTTTTTTTTCTTATTTCTAAATTTCTTCTACCTTTTCTTAAACTATGATATCGACTCCCACGCTGAGCTGGAGAGAAACTATGGGAAAGGAGTTCGTTCACTCATTATTACGTTTCACACCCGCATACACGGAAGCCTGAATGCATCCTACCGTTAATCATCATTTTCCATTCCTATCAATTATGTGATCTCAAAAATTTCGCTTTTTCTGAAAAACGGCCTCTGGTATTTCTGTTAAAGTAATATCTCGAATAAGCTGTTCTATTAAGATTATGAATTGGAGAACGCTACCTACTTACATATCGAATCCAAATTCAATGCGATTATTGTTTGGCAGGTTTCAGAAAAAAGGCATGGATGTCGGCGTTTCGGACGAAGCGTTGAACGGGTATGTCTATGAAGAGACTTCATCGAGCGAAGAAGAAGATGAAGATGGTAAGTTATTAACCCTCTTTAACCCAAGCATCGAAATTTTCGGTCAATACCATAACTTTTTAGTTTTTCTTCTTTTTTATGCCTCCCACATGCTCAAAAAAATTTGTTTTTAAATTTAACCTTCTTGTTATTTTTAAAATTGAATTTAAAATTATTGTGTACTGGAAGATACATTGGGCAGCCATTTCCTCTGCGACGTATCCCGAAAGATACAGTGGGCAGCCATTTCCCCAAAGACGTACCTCGAGAGATACATTGGGCAAGCACAATCTAGGGAGGAGTAAGGTTGAAAATAAGTATGCGCTCCAAATTTTTGGTAACAAAGCTTAAAATATTGAACAGGTGCTTATAATAAGCGAACAAGGTCTCCATGGCCTAACAATGTTGCAGGTAGGCACAATGTTTTGAGGTAACTACAGTAGGTGAATGCATCACAGTTTTCAGAACTATAAATAATTTTTGCAAGAATAACTTTGTACTGGGTTGGTGAGGGGGAGAAGAACCAGGCGACATGTTCTCCGATTTTTTATTTACTGGCCGAGTACTTTCGCCCCAAGGGGCTCGGCCAGTAAATAAAAAATTGGAGAACATGTCGCCTGGTTCTTCTCCCCCTCACCAACCCAGTACAATGAGAGATGCGACGACTCAACCAAGAAGAATAACTTTCTGACTTAGATTCTTGACTTAGAACTTTATCACATCTGTCTTGAAATATTGCTTCCATAAAAGATCAGTCTCAACTGGATCACATCGCATCAGTCTCATATATATTTTATCAGTGTGGATCTATACTTTATGAACGGGTAAATAAATCTACCAGAGCAACTTGGAAAATGTGAGACGAGATCAGTATGTACCTAACTGAGTAGACTTTCGACAAAATTTTGATTATACAGGTACTAGACATAATGATGTCTTCGCGGTACCTTGGATTATCCCAAAAGATGGAATTACTAAGCGAGGAACTGCAGAAATTCTTATCAAAACCAAAAATAAAACATGCCGCGAGGCTTATATGGTTTTCTTCATTTCTTCCATGTCGTCATCTGACTCAGGATCAGATGGAATGCCGGCTTTTGGAACGAGAGCCAGCATCATTGCTCCCCGCGATTGAAACATGGTTTTCTAGAACGATATGATATAGAATGTATAAAATGTGTAAATGTGTAAAATGTGTAAATTTGTGTACATATTATATTATTGTGGTAATTATTTCAGCTAAAATCAGAAGCTTATACCATTGCTTTCTTTCCCTCTTAGGTAGGTACTCATATACGATTCGGGAAAACCCTGCCCAGTGTATCTTGGAATCTACAACCTGAACTGAGTTGTTGGTCATTGCTTGCCCAATGTGGATCTCAAGATACATTCAAAAAATTGGTTGATTTCCTATTTATTTCATAGATTCTCAGGGAATCTTACTGCTACAAGCAAGCTAGAGATGTTTTTCAACGAGATTATGAAAAAGGTTCTAGAATAAACTATAATTCTGACTGAACTGGCTCGGTGAACTTAGTGCAAGTCTGGGCGCGTCCATGTTGGCTGGTCTGCTGGAGGGCATTGAAAAATAATCGCTTTTTCGGGTGATAAGACCGGCTTATAAGATGCAAGGCTAGCCCACCGCTCAGTAGAGATATTCCCTGAATTGAGCAGTGAGTTACTACAACCAGGAACATTCCCCGCATTTTTAAAAAAATTCCCAAAGTAGGTGTATCTCTCAGTACACATTGGGTTAAAGAGGGTTAAAAATAATAATATTCATATTAATTTCTATTTAATATTTATGCTTCATGTATAATGTGTCCCTATATAGAAAAAAATTAAATATATAAATAAATGTATTTGTATAATATTCATGTTTTTGTGGAAACTTGGGGCGTAGATTTGATTGCTTAGTTGAGCCACTTTTAAATGTCCAAGTATCTTACTTCCATGCGTAGAAAATGTTTTTACTCCCATCCGTTCGATCACAGACTTGATTTTTATATACTCTCTCATGACTTGGTGATTACTTTTCTTTTGCAGAAGACGAAGAACAAGAACGCGGCGTTATCAAATGCAGGAGGAAACAGAAAGAGCGTCCGATGAGTTTTGGTAAAATCGACGATGTGAAGAAGAATTGGGAGTGCGCCACGGACCAAGCTACAAGGCGCGAGTTGATGCGCGAAATGAAAAAAGAAGAATTGCAAAATCTTAGATCTCGGTTGTTCATGGTATGCTCACAATTTTTCTTTTCTCTCTTTTTTTAAATTTTGATTTTCATGGTGCTTGGAATAAGTTTTTATATTTTGCATCGATCGCAGGGTAAGCAAGGGAAAATGAAGGAGCTTTATGAACAAGCTGTTGCTGAGAGCGAGGGCAAAACATCTAAAAAAGACTCCGAATCTGACATCGTCCGAAGCGAGAACGCTAAACTCGTTAAGGAAAAGTTCGAAAAAGGAGAAGTCACACATTCTGACTCGGATGAAGAAGGCCGGAACAAGAAAACGGTAAGTTGTTGGCAGTGCATTGCCTGACGAAGATTGGTTCGAATATTTAGTTACATCTTTTGTTCTGTATAAATGGTCACTGCATTTAAAACAGAATGTGACAAAAAAGGTTTGGTCTTACTACTATTTTTTAGTTGGATGAAGACATGAGCGTGTTTGAAGAAGGAATCTCTAAGAAATCGCGAAGTATTTTCCTGCAAATGGACGCAACTGTGGCTAAGAGCGCTTCTACAGCTCAGGTTGCACCAACAACGCCAAAAGAAGTCAAACCCCGCCCAGCCAGGGAGGTGAGTTGGAAATTATTATTTGTTAAGGCATCAGTTGGAAGGCGAGGATGCAAAAACTATTATTTCAAAGATACGAATAATGTAAATATTTATAAAATCCGAGAACCTGAAGATTTCTTCAACTTTTGTTTATTATTGAATAATAAACCATTGTAATTGCCCCAGGAAAAAAGTCTAACCCCTTCAAAATTTGTTTTGTTACTTTTTATAACATGTAGTTTCCGAACATCCAGTAAAAAAAAATCTATCGACGCTGTACGCCGGCAACACTTTTCTGGCAAAACTATAAGAGCTATGATCAATTTTCACTTCGATCTCTTACCAAGATGAATCTTAGTCTGACAATGGCTCAATTTTTTAACCAAATTGCTGCCTAGATTTTAAGCGTGTTTTTATTGGGTTTTGAGAGAGTACAAATTCTTTTTTTCCAACGTTTTCCAGACAACGGCGTATTTGGTACTAATTTCAATAGATTTTCGGACGCTGAATCGACCAATTTTAAGCATCTCTATTTTTTCATCAAATTTCAAAATTAATTTAAACAGAAAGTTTTTCACAAAAAACTCAAGTCGTACCCCTGCTATTTTTTTGAAACTATCAAATATTGATTTTTTACTCATCTTTCAATACAAATAAAAATTTGAAATTTCCAGGAAAATTGTATTTTACCAAGATGTATTTTTGAAATTTTTTTACACTACTCTTTAAAATTTATTGAATGAATAATGAAGACATTTTTTTATTGCATAGACATCCTCTTTAAAATTTATTTCAATAGGTAAAAAAAGTGTTTTCGCTGTTCTTCGAGCGCTATTAGCTCCACGGAAAACTAACTTCAATATATATTCAAATATAGCTAATTGTAAGATTGTGGCCATCACACTTTTTCAAATTAACAGAAAAAGGAGGTTCACGGAAAAATTTGTCACTGACGAACCAGTGCACTCTCAGGATTGAAAATTTGCACACTCATCCGTCGTTGCCCTTCACCCCCACTCTACCGACATTCTCCCTTAATCCAGGCCAGCCATATTCTGGTTATTTTTGGGTCCCCCTCGTTCTCGTTTGAATGATCTTCAGCTGTCCCATTGGGCGAATATTTGACTTTCAATTTGAAAATTTAAAAAAAAAATTGAATTATTATTTTGAAACTAATAAATCAATGTACAATCATTTTCAGCGTTTTTAATTAGGGATGTTCTTGGCTCATCCAGTTTCTTAAGTCTCTAAACCCACTTTTGAGAAAACATTACTGTTTAGTTAATTAATTTAAAAATCTCGTGAATTGGCTAACCAATTCAAGCTTGGTGTGTCGATAGTGCTATTTTCAAGTTTGCTTTGTGGCCATGACAGGCATACTTGTCGAGGCAAACATCAGCCGATATCGTCAGGTCGAGCGACAAAGTGGAAGATGTCGTCGTTGAAACTGCCGACCTGTCATCGAAATTCAAATTTTTCGAAACCTACAAACCGTCGGAAAAAGAGCGCAAAGCGTTCAGAATTACTCCACCTCGCGAGGGTCAAGTCAAGGTTTTGACCATTTTCTTCTAAGTTTGAGCTTGCAGATAAAATCGAGCCAAGAATAATAGCGTTTCCCCCTAACGTCTTTAATTCTCTAACGAATGTTTCTTTTCTTGCTTGTTTAACAACAAACTAATCAAGTGAATTCTTTTTGACGTATTTGTGCCCCCTCCACGTTTTTCTGTTCTATCGTACTCCTCTATGTGATGTGGCCCAGTTTTGGTTTTAACTTAGACTATAACATCACGTTGGTAATTGAATATTAATTTTTTCAGACTGATTCTCCTGAAAGGGAAATATACCGTGATCCAATGGTCGTGCGCTGCGATGACAAACTCGAAGATGAAACCATCCTAAAAAGCCAAACTACCAGCAAAATGCTGTCAATGTTCAGACAGCTCGAAGAGCAAAAGGAAGTTGTTCCAGACGGTGAGTTGTCTCTTATCGACCGTTTCATCCCGATGTCTCAATTTATTTATTGTAGTAGAGGGGTTGTGAGGGAGAGAAAAACTAGGCGACTTATTCTCCAGGTTTTTAATAGCTGGCCGAGCACTTTCGCCCATTCGGGCATCATCAGGGCGACGTGGAACCATGAGGCTGTGGACCTCATGGTTCCACGTCGCCCTGAAGATGCCCGAATGGGCGAAAGTGCTCGGCCAGCTATTAAAAACCTGGAGAATAAGTCGCCTAGTTTTTCTCCCCCTCACAACCCCTCTACTACAATAAATGCGACGACAACCAAGCGAAAATGTATTTATTTCGCCTTCAGAAAATAGTATTTTATATATTAGTAAGAATAAAATTACAAATTACTATTATATACTTTTATATATTTAATTATCATCTATTAAAAATATTTGTAGGTCCAAAACCGAAAAAATGTTTCACGCCTCCACCAGACGCACGTGGAAGTGAATCAGAAGAGGAAAGTGACGAGGAATACGATGATGAAGACGAAGATGAAGAAGAGGAGGAAAGCGAGGGAGAAGATGGTGTTGTCAAATCTTCGTACAAAATCAAGGACGAATTTTTGGAACAGGCAAGTTTAAAGGATAGTACCTAATCTGATAAATCAATCGATCCTTGTCTTGTTGAAAATTAATTTTTCATTCGATTAACTAACTAGCCCTAATTTTGTCATCGTAGTACTCCATGTCGTTTCATTTAAAAAAATTTCCTCATTAACTTTTTACTGCAATGATTATTCTCTTCAGGCTCGAAATGCCGCCAAAGCCCGCCAATTGGCAGCCAAATTTGAACAGTGGGAACCGGAGAAAAACTCATCGAACAATGCTGTCACCATGTTGGACTCCGAACATGCGAGCATTGAATCAACCAAATCGCTCAAAGCCAAATTTGAATCTTTCAAAGCGGATCAACCGGTCGAAAAGGCCCGTCCAAAAGTCAACAGATTTGTTGTGAGTACTGAATAGGATTTATTCTCAAATGAAGTAAATTTATTTTTGCAAATGACATTGTTGCATTTTCGATGCAATGAATGATAGATAATAGTGTACGCGCTCTGACGAGTTTTTTGCTCGAGTTAGCATGCTCTGCGATCATCCGTCTCTCTGTCCACTCGACTGAAGCAATAATCTCCTTATGTGTTAACTGTTATCAACAAAAGGACGTTAATGGATCGTATTTCTCTCAATTTCGCCGTTTGTAATTGTTGAATCAAATAGCTGAGTTGAAGTTTCTATAAATTTTATTGCTATAATTTTGATTTTATCGGTTCGCGCTTTAGTTATTGAGTTTATTTCTGTGCAAAGTCCCAAATAAGTGTGTTCTGTCCAATTATAATGCAACAATGTCATATTATAGTGTGCCGCTTTATTTTGAAACAGTCAGCTTACTAAAATCTCGTTTTCAATTTTCATTTATGCTCGTTTGCCTCATAGCATCCAAAATCTGGTATTCGGCCTTGATTCCGCCCAAACCTTGTGGTGTCTTTTTCCGTTGATTTGTCCAGTGTGTTCGTGAAAAAAAGTTTCGTTTCTTATTTCTCACCAGCATTCGATTTAGTGTGTTAATTGTTCGAATGGTCTTGTAAGCTGCCTGTTTCCTTCGTCCTTTGTCTGTAATTTATTCTTTGGCCATTTTAGCTTTTTTTTATTTTTTCCATCATCATTTCTGTTACGCACCACACTTCATTTCCCTCTTGCCCCACGCACATTTCATGAGAATGTCGTTCGTTAATTCATCATTCGACTCACAGCCCTTTCAAATCACCAATACCCTGAGCTCTTATTTTGTACGTTTTGGGTGGTATTTAGGGCCATCATGTTACCTAGTCAACCAACTTGATTGATCTACTGACAACAAAAACAGTCCAGGAATGCTTAGACTGCCATATATCTCTATTTTTAATTATTTTGTTTCAAGTATGTTGAAGCAGCAATAACTGAAGGTCATTCAATAAAACACTTTTTTTTTTGTGGGAAAACGTCATTTACCTAGTTCGTGTTTAAGCCATACTCATCTCATCATTTACTTGTTTCCTCTGCTTGATTCAACGCTTTAAAGTAGATTTAATAGTATGCTTTTTGCCAAAAAGACTGGTACGCCTTAGTTAGATAAACCGTCCTCATACTGGACTCCGTGAGAAATGTAATTACTTCTTCTCACTTGCGAGTTTTTCTTTATTTCCTTCGATACAGAGTAATGAAAGATAAATGAGGCTTGGTAATCCAAATGAAATTTTATTCGGAGTTATGAAAGTCATTGTGAATGGTTTCATTTCATTAGTGATGCTCCTGGTTAATTATGCTCTAATAAACCATTTTGATCACTCTGGAAAAACCAGCGGTGTGCATAGATCACACAGTACGTCCATGTGTAAGTTGGCAGACAGGTATATCTATATAAAATAGAGAAACTAATTCAAAAGCACTACGTTCTTATTACGATATTGTCACTGGCTAGGAGACCTAAAAACCTAAAATATGAATTAATAACGTGGACAAATTGTGAGACAAATTGATAACGCTGAGCTACGGTGTGTGAGCCTATCGATGCAGTAAAGGTTCTGTGATATGGATCATTTTTACAGCAATAGGACCCAAAAATAAAAAAAAAACACGAATTAAATGATGAAAAATGCGAATCATATGGAAGTACTGTGTGTGATACTAATGGTCAAAATCGAGCGTTACTCAATAACAAATATTTCTTCACCCTAAAACAGTCAAATATATTCGTTTTTGCGGTCAGTAAAAATCATAATACACCAATATGGTAATATATTGGAAGTACTGACCCTGGCGATAAGAATCAGGTGTCATTCAACCGTTCCCCCAAATATTTCAAGATCTGAAGCACTCGGATCTATCGGTTATTGCAATGTGTAAAAATCAAAATACAAAATACACACTAGTGGAATAGCGGGGGAAAGCTCATACCGTGGAAGTACAGTGTGTGAGTGAATATATGAAAAAAAATCAAGCGTCATCTGCTCGTCCCAATGAAGATTTTAAGACCTTAACCGTTCAAAAATATTGTTTCTTATGGCCTATAAAAATCAAAATATATTATTTTAAATTGAACGCTTATATTTTGGAAGTGCTGTGTGTTATCCACAATCAGAAAGCAACTTTGACTATGGTATACCTTGAAAATGTCTTCCAAATTCAACTTTTCAGTCGATCACAATGCTTCCGTAAACATGGAAGTAAAATTGTTCAACTCTCCTCAAAATGCAATGAGATTTTTTACCGTAGGTTTATGGGGAAACTTATGAGGTGGCTCCTTTACATTCTATCTATTCACTAACAGTATTTTCCCTTGTTCCGGCTTCATTATTACCTGAGAGGTTCAGGTTGGAGTGAATATGGCTTCTTTGAAACCAAGTGTTTTCATTTTTCCAAGCCCTCACTATCTTAGATTTACTCTGTATTAAAATTTAGGCAAAATCAAAGGTAATAGGAATGACACGTCGTTCTCTCGCGTGGGCCATTTTTCCAGACAGTCGCAAAACAAATAACAATGGGAGTGATGGCCAACCTCTTGTTAACTGACAGCTCCTTCGCCAACCTTCCCTATTGACTGACCAATTGGGCGATTTCTTTGTGTGACAGCGTGCAGGGCCCAAGAAACGGCGCCGTAGTAAGGCATCACACTCCTGCTATATAACCCAGCAAATAGCTCAAGTGGCAGCCACCCTCAGAGCCACCGACATCCATTTCTTAGACTAAGTACGACTTAAAAACAACTTAGTGGCCGAGAATTTGTTGTTTTTCTCTCGGTCCTTGATTCGAGAATCATCCAATGCTGATTTCTCTTTTGTGTGGTGTGAAAACAACGCTACTGCTCTCGTGTGATTTTTTCTATCTCATATCTTTTCAAATACACGGCCAGACAAGTGGAAATACGAAAAAGACAAAACATTTTTCCTGAATCGAGTCTTTCAAGTACCGAAAACTCATATCACAACTATGATTGTTGAAAATGAAAGAGCCTTGAACTACTATTGAGTTAGTTCGATAAGTGTCGACGGCTCATGCTTCCAAACACTCTTTTTTACTGAAATCTCTGAAATAGTGGACTGAATTCAGCCTCAGCTATATTAGCTTCGCATACTGCAGATATTTTTCACTAAACCTCTCGCAACTGTATTGTTGACAGGAAATTTTCCTTTTTCAGTTCATCCAATTGACTTGCATGAATTTTACAGTTGCTGTTTTTACATAGAGCATGACGTTTCGTTTAGTTGTTTGACCCAAATTCTATTTAACGCTCCCGTGTTTTGATGTTATGGTTTTACCGAGTGAATCTACAGCTATTTGTTTAACAAGTGTGATCTATTTTACCATTTGCTACTACGAGCACGGTGTGAGCATGAACGCATGACGTCGTTAAAATCTAAAGGTAAGAAATTACTTTCTTTTTTTAATTACTTCCTCGTGAATCGTATCTTGTCATTTAGTTCTGAAAAATTTCCTGCATTTTTATCTTGCAACTCCAATTATAAGTAGGCTGTGCTGTAGGAGTCGTGATCTATTTGAAGAAAGGAGAAAACTGCAATACTGTTACTGTTGGGTATTTTCTGCTCATGAAGAAACATGGCTTGAGAGGCCTGTGGACTTGAAGATAATCAGTGAACTAGACGTATCAGTAGTGTGCCTAGAAATGGTTCTTTTTGGGGGTTCATGTTGGCACAATGGTTATATTATGGTGCAAAAGCAAATTAAACTTGGAAAGGCTATTCAGGCAACGCTGAATGGTTTTCGACGCCTGAAAACATAGAATAGCTGTAAACTTGATACAATACCATCTGAGTGTCCAAGTCTTCTTAGTTATTTGCCTTAAACATCGTCCTCCTGGGGCCAATTGAAAACAATTTTAATGTTTCTTTTAGCTATCCCACCTCTTCTACAGCGATGGAATTAGGGAGTGAATAATTTTGCGACTTTGTCTCCAGTCCCATTGCTGTATTCGGCCGAGCTCTTCCATATATTCATTCCTTTTGGTTCGATTTGGTTTCTTGAATCATAAGTGCCCAATGAACCTGTGCTGCCGACGATGCCCAAATAAATTAAAGATCTTGACCGAATATTTATTTATTTATTTTTTGCCTGAGGGTTTTATAGGGGTCAGGCTCCCCCTGCGTCACTGCGACCTCCAAGTGGATCTATTGGTCTATCTACTCCAGAAACCGAATATAACAAAAAGTCAAGAAAAGGTCGCCAAGTTATTCTCCCCTTAATCCTCCTTTGTAATCGTCCTAGAAAAAAATTGTCTAACCCCCATCTAAATTTGATGTTTTACGTTTCAAGGCATGTAGAATCCAAAAATCCAATTTAAAAAAATTGTGCCCTCCTAGTAATTAATTTATTGTCAAAAGGAAACGGTCTTGATTGTTAGGCATAGTTAGAATTACAACTGGTCTCCTTGTTTAAGGTTGTTTGCTAAGAAGTGAGCCCATAGTTGTCAAATTAATTTTGAGTGGAAAAGTTCACAACGGTTGTGCTAAAATATCTACGAATTTGTTTCTTAACTCCCCTCAAATCACATTTATTTGTATCACATTTCAAGGTACCTACATAGATTCCGAATATCAAATAAATGAAAATTCAGTCTGTCCGCTGTTAACACTTTTCTGATAAACTGCAATAGTTACGTAATTCGAATTTTCAACAGAAATCAATCTTGGCCACACAATGACCTAATTCTTTAGCCAAATTGCTACCTCAATTTTAAGGGTATTTTGGGGGAGTTTGAATGGTGGGAACGGTAGGTATCAATTTCTATAGATTTTTGGACGCTGAGACCATAATGGGGTCGAGAGCTTTAATAGTTCCCGAATTACCGCAGCTTTTCTGTAGAATTTTCAGAATTTTAGCGCGATAAGTCAGGAGTTATTGGAGCAATAAAAATCTATACTCGTCGGAATGGTCGTCGAAAATTCTCTTCAGCTGTACCGTTAGGCAAATAATTCAACTTTTAATTTGAAAATCAAGAAAAATAGTTATGATTAAAATTATACCATAGGTGCAACGGACTTTTCAGCTTATATTACCGATCTTTAGGTGGAAACGTTCAAAAATGTTTGAAAAAGTTGTTATCTCAAGTGGATGGTATTCTTAATTCATAATCGAAGCTATGGAATAATAAACCTCTCGAAGCATACTACGGTTTGTATGTAGATGACCATGAAGATTATTCGGTTACTCTTCTTTAGCTCCAACTACCACCGACTTAGGCCGATAAAATCATTCTCTTAGAATGGAGACAGTATTGTTACCCTTAAGTATTGACTATGTATTTTCCTAACTGATGATCAACTATTTCTGTTTCAGTAATCTGCCCTGCTCACCAAAACCCTGTTTGTCGACCCTACGTGCCAACGACGTTCCAACTCTCGCGGCCATCGCGTTCAAGAACGAAATTTGAACATTTTTTTAATTTTCACGAATAATTGTAGCCGCTTGTTATGATGTAAACCACTTTGAGCTGTTCTACGTACACACCTAGTCTGGATTTGTTGTTTTGTAATATGATTACAAATAAACGTTTTATTACTCTTCCGATGAGCGTTTTCATTAATATTTACTTGGAAATTTTCTTCAACTCGATCATTATTCTAAAGGTTTGTACAAAATGCGAAGCGTTTCAAAATCGATTGCTGTATTCACCATTCACGCGCCATGACCAATGTCTACACAGTTAGACTGATTCTTATTTTTGTTTTGATTTAGGAGCCTCCAGCTGCCGCGCTATGTTCGACTTGTGAAAGGAAAGTATATCCCTTGGAGAAAATCGAAACCGACGGCAAAATTTTTCACAAACAATGCTTCCGTTGCTCATACTGCAACTGCATACTGAGGTAAGAATTACCAGTCGACTGATTGTATAAAACGCGTTTAGTTTAATTCGGTAGCATCGGCTGAGAAAAGATATAGCATAATATCAATTGGAAATTTTCACCAAAAATAATTCTTCGTCTGAGAATGGCTCAATTCTTCAGCTATCAATTGTTTGGTGGGTTTTCTTGTGTGTGGAATTTCTGACCTTTACAAGCATTTGGCAAGATGTGATCCCATTAAAGTCGTTCTACTTGTCAAACACTCTTTAGCTGTATTGTTAGGCGATTAAATTCACTTTAAATCAATGAATTGAGAAGTCTGAAAATATTCAAAAATAAGATATTTGCCAAGGAGTTCGCTCTTAGCGCCATTCACATGAGTTGAGGTTGAATGAAGCAAACGAATAATAAACGGCTGTACAATAATTTGCAGTGTTTTGCAATATATTTTGAATAATTCGTTCCAGGATGGAATCGTACACTCTGAACAATGGCCAACTCTACTGCCTGACGCATTTCAAGCAACTGTTTATCACTAAAGGCAACTACGACGAGGGATTCGGGTCAAACCAACACAAACGCAAATGGGAAACTCCTGCCAATTGATGGCATAATAAAATCAAGAGAAAAATGAAACGAGAGCCCTGTAAATGTTTATATAAGAATAAATGACTATATTTTTTTACACTATTATCAACGTTATCATCTATTTGTTTTCTGATCCAACTCGACAGTGACAATAGGTTTACAGAATAGTCATTCATGGAATATTTATCGCAATACTTGATTAAACGTCAATTAATGCATAACAAATTCTCACGTGCCTCACTAATCTTCGATTGTGTTCGTTCTCCGATCAAATTGTTAATTCTCGAATATTTGCGAGTTCTGTACTTTTGTGTCGTAATTTTGTAACCTTTAACTTGAACCTGGATCGAAGATGTGTTTTATCCAAACGATTGGCTCTCAAAAAAAAGCCTGCACATAAATGTGGTGTTATTTTCGCTATTCAACAATAAAGATTATGTTGTCCAATGTATATTATTTTGTATAAATTATTTATGATGAAAATTCTAAAATGAAAATCATGTAAAAGAATTCGTGCCTCAAATCCTGTCATGTGCCTCTGTAAATAATTCAGCGCGTTCACAATCGGCCGCATAAGAGCTGCTTAGTTTTTTACTCATTGAAGTGATACGCCATTCGAAAATCTTTTTTGCTATTATTATTATTTTTTTATCGCTTAAGATCGTGTCAATTATGCCAATCAATTCAAGAGCCTTCAGTCAAAAAACTGTTCTTACGATTTACTTTTCGCTTTTTTATACGCCAAATGCAGTTTTGTATATTGTTGAGCTGCATCAGATTGGCCAATAGGGGACATCGCCCCCTTATCGTTCTTTGGTGATTTTTGTATCAGTTCGTGTATTGAAATAAATGTTTATAATCGTCTATATATTTTTCTTTGAAAAAATCCCTTCACCATGTTAGAAAATAAGAGCGTTTAATATTTCCACATGCGTAAATTTCTAGTACTTGTCAATAATCTGTCTTGGTGATTATTTCATCTTCTAAATTCGGGCTTATGTTTGCAAAATGTTTCAAATTTTGATTAACTTCGATCCTGACACTAAACGCGTAAGAAATACTTGGCTCCACAAGTTAGCTCCAGTTTACTCTGGCTAGTTAACACATTTAATCATATGAGGTAATTAGTTGATATTTATAATTTTTTGCATATCATTACTTTTATTTTATATTTATTAATTATATTTTGTATTATATATTTTTTATTTATTATTTGCATTTTATGCAAAAGACGATGTACGATATGAGATTACTTGAAATGATTCCCAGGGTTACAAATTGCAATGAAATTAGAAGGAATTTTGATTGTCAATTTCGATAGGTGGTTGACTGAAAGACATTTCAGGCTGTGAACTTTCGATATCATCAGGCCTGGACTCGATGTGACAGCTTGAAGACTAATTTGATAAAGTTAGTTCCATAAAAACACGTTGGAGGCATTGTACATTTTTTGTATGACAACTAACCTCTCTTATAACGCACTTGAAAAGAACTTGCGCTTCAAAAGATTTTTATTGCGTTATGAGACTGGCCGAGTGAAATGCTAGGTGCGAGGATAGTGACCTGGTGGGCATTCGTACATCAGGAACTTGCAAACGCATAATTTCTTCAACATTGCCACGTAGCAGATGATGAACAAAGTCACAAGCACTGGAAATATCATGCATTTAATTTTTAGATGGCCAAATCCTTTCCTCCTGTTTTACTAAAAATCGACTGGTGTAAAAAAACATGTTTTGAGTTTTCTTCGAACACGAATAGCTCTGTGGGGACACAACATAAATACATCAAATTGTAGAAATTTGGTAGCACTTTCTCGCCTCTGAGTAAAAGTTTATCGCTGATGTAAAAGTTATCGATTCTAAAGTAATTTGCAAAAAACAGGCCAAAATACGCGAAAACAGGGTCATAAAACTTTTAAGCGCAATAAAACTAAAATGAAGGCCTAGTTAAAAAAAGAAGATTTTCCAGCCGGTGAGTTGGCTCCAATTTGACGAATATAGTTCAACTTTTCGATTACCTCATCCCAGTTTCTCAATCAATCAATACCCTCGTTTTTGAACCTCCAACTTCGAGCTCCTCTAGCTCATACTTAAATCAACCAACGAACTGTACTTTTTCGTTTAAAGAATTTAATAATCTGCAAATACCTATCGTTTATATAATATATATACTAGCCACCTGCAAAAGTGACAGCTGCGATCACTATAGGATTCTCCATGTCACCAGCAAACTTCGTTCCACGACGGATCCTCGGATCGTCAAATGACATGTTCGCCGGCGGGCCCAAAGCTAAAAGTAGAGAAATTAAATTAAAAACCAACACAGCAATTACTGCTTCAAAGTAATTATCTTCTGTGCTGAGTTGAAACCCGTTGAAATCGCCTTCAAGCAACGGGGTAATCATTTTTAACTTACAGTGATTGAATATTTTAAATCGTCTTGTTACATCAAGGAAATCATATCCGATATCTAAAAATGTCTCCGTGCCATGTAGGGGAAGTTCTGTTGTTGCATTAGTAGTTGAATCATTTTTTCCATCATTGGTACTTGAGGTTGTTTCAGAAATAGTGGGATATTCTATATTGGCTGTCGTATTAATCAAGGCTGTAGCGTTTTCTGTAGCTGAGAAGTTCATTGTCCTTGGTAGACTGGATGTAATGTTTTTTTCAACATTATTAGAGTCTTGACCACTATCTGTAAATAAGAAACCATGAATCAAGTCAAAACGTAATATGAATATTCTCCTCATCAGCAAACGACAGAAGAAGATCGGTGTAATGAACTGTATACGATGTGCAACGGAAGCATGAGAAAAGATCAGAAGGGAAGTGTATATTTATGGTATAATAATATATGGCGGCTTCTGTGGATGGAACAGTTTTCGCGTCTGTTTTGACCTGGCTGGTGTGGCCAAAAATGAAAAAAGAGGGTCTATGAATAGGGGCAACCTGTGCTAATAGAGGGCTCCTCTGGAGCTGGGGAGATGATACCTAGGGGACGCCTGCGCAGCTGTCAGTAAAGGTTTGAGGCTGGGAATGTGCCCTATCGTTTTAAGCTTTCCTTCCAACGCCGACAGGTCGGTTTCCATTTAGTGGACTTGCAAAGGTGGCCTAGTCGGCCTACGCTGATATTTACCTCTGCAGGGATCATATGAAGACAGAAGGAACAACGTGTCTGGTTTCCTCACATTGAGGATATTTTGTGGCCCTAAAAATGGCCATAGGATGATGATACTAGACATCGGTTGGTCGCTGGAGTTGGGTCCTGAAGGTCAGTTGAGCGATGGTTATGTCATACATTATGTCCCTGGGCGACCCTGGATTGACCGACCGGGGCAGCAGAAGGTCACCAGACGAGCTGTTCATTTCCGACTTTCTGAGACAGGGTTTACTTTAAGATGAACGCTCTATCTGTGAACGATCCTTCGCAAGAGTTGTTCAGCCGCATGGAGGCTTTGATGAATAACAATATAGTATGCGCCTGGAAGAATTTGACCACTTTTGCGTCTATTTAACAACATTGATCATCAGTTCAGTTTGAGTGGATTGCCTGAATTCCATAATATCTTGCTTCCCCCTGTATAAAGGGACAGATACTGCATACCTATGCTATTTGTGTTCGGCTGCGGGTTGGCATTCAACTCAAAAATAAAACCGTCTTCAAAATTATTTGCCTATAAAAAAAATCTGAGAAGAAAAAAATAACAAAAAGTCCCAACTTCAAAGCAACTCCATCATCATCTACTCAACCATAATAACCTTCTCCATTTTTTTAAGTCTGTTTACAATGCGACCGTAAATGGTAGTTAAAGCGACCTGGTGTTTGATGGATCAACACTGGGATCATGATCAGCAGAATTTTGACGGGAATAATGCCTGCGGGAGCCAGCAGGATTTTTCATGCAAGGGAGTAATGCTGACAGATGCAGATGAGGAGACGGTTTAGATGGATGAAATAGACGAACCTGTACCATCATTTGCGGACTGTGCGCTGAGAGCCAAGTATAGTATAATTATGCTCTTCCAAACTTGACTGCAGATAACATCTAGCATTGTTACTCATCACTCGGCATTTTTGCATTGATTGATTAAAAGGGGAACTCAACAAGTAGATCATTTTCCAAGAAAATACATTTAAAAAATCCATTATCCAAAACATTGATACTAGCTTTTGTCGCCTAGCCTCTATCAAAATTAATTGTCGCATTGCAACAACCCAGCGATCGCATTTTTTTCTGCATACAATTCACAATCTTCTGCTATTGAAGCCGTTCACTTGTGCTCTATGCATTCATGTTTTCTAAATTAAGCCTAAGAAAATCGTTGATTTTGTGGACAACTTACAGTCTGTGCAATGAAGGAACACGTCTATGCTCTCCAAATTAAAACAATTCGTGTTCCAAGCATTTCAGACATCTATCATTTCTTGACCGGAAGAGCATTGCTATGACCGACTCAATCAGGATGTAGAACGCAACAACAGCTAATGAACCCAGTCCGCTATAAAGGGTGGAGCGAGGCAAACTTATGGATTACATAGGCAATGAATAATAAAAAAATTACAATTGATGAAAAAATTACAAATTTTTTTCCCCTTACAGGGGAAAATGTGCGTGATTTTATTACTTATAACACGAGAAGCGAGGAAAAAGGGTGAAAGAAATGTATCAATCTAGTTTTAAACCAAAAACTTTTATTTTTTGTACGTAAAGTAAAAATTAACGGTTGGATTTAGCGACACGCTCCAACTCATCCTTCTTCTTGATGGCGTAAGAGTTGGACGAACCCTGTAAAGCAAAAATTATTTTTATAGGCTATGCGAACAATAAGCAAATCAGATAATTTAATTCAAATAACAATCAAATTTCAAGTTTTATACACAAGGGTAGCCAATATATTCAATAAAACTGGACAAACCTTAGCAGCATTAATCAGTTCGTCAGCCAAGCATTCAGCAATGGTCTTGATGTTTCTGAAAGCCGCTTCACGAGCTCCCGTGCAGAGCAGCCAAATAGCCTGTCACAGATAAACGATTATAAACTTAGTTAATCGGATATGGAGGAACATTTGGACGAATTTAACACTCCAGGTAATGGACATCAACCTTGGAATCGGCAGACGTAGAAAAAATCAAGATGAAGCATGATCAGCGACACGATTTCACCATTGGGTAAATTGAGAGCTAGGTCTGAAGACCGTCGTGTCAAATCATCATTTAAATAGTGCTTCATCGCAGAATTTGACTCATGGCTGACTCAAGTTTAGTACCACAATTAATTTCACATAGTTATTGGGGTGAAGGGTAGTCAAACATGCCGGCTCTTTTATAAATTGCACTGAAGATGCCCAACGGGCGAAAGATCTAGGCAAATAAAAGAAATCTTGGAGAAAGGTTGCTCCGGGCATTACTTTGTAAGTTTAATTCTTTTAAAAATACTTCAACTGTTTGGTTTCATGTCCAATATCATTTTATGCTCACTAATATTATTGACCTAAAATAATTTGACATGATGACATCTTTTCAATGCCCCATTCCTCTCATAGACAGTAAAGCACGATCAGTGACACGATTTCACCATTGGGTAAATTGAGAGAGCTAGGTCTGAAGACCGTCGTGTCAAATCATCATTTCAAATGCGTTTTACTGGTAAAACAATACACAAAAACTAAGCTTAGTAAAAAATTAACACTATTATTTTTTCATTACCACACTAACATAAGGGTTTCTATAAGGGCGAACTCCTTGACAAAAATGGCATTTGAAAATATTTTCCCTGTTCCTAATCAAAAGTCAAATCAAATGCGTGACGATACAGCTGGATACATTCCACAAAGTTGAGATTGACATTAATAGCTCTAATAAGTTTCACGTTTATTTCATTGAGACAAATTTCCCCAATTCTCAAACTTTCCTATCAAAAGCTGCAATGACTCGAGAATCATTGATAGTCTTATTCAATCCAAAAACAGACAGAAATGCATACCTAAATCACCTATATCCCAACCTCATTGGAATATAGCAATTTGGCTAAAGAATTGAGTCACTATCGGGCCATTAATGATTTTTGGTAAGTTTTTCTTTTATATAATAAGTTTTTTCTATCTCAAATTTTGAAATCAACTACTATTTAACTATTGCATTTCTGTACTCAATTTTCCCTTATAGACAGTGAAGCAAGATCAGCGACACGATTTCACCATTGGGTAAATTGAGAGCTAGGTCTGAAGACCGTCGTGTCAAATCATCATTTCAAGTGTGTTTTACTGGTAAAACTATATGCGAAAACTAGACTATTTAAAAAACACTGCAAACGATTATATATATAGTGGTTTATTATTACTTAGCCATACTCTTGGATATTTATGGAAATGGATCGGAAATGCGACAAATAGCAGAAACATTAAAAACTACCACAATCAGCGCACGAATTTACCCAATAGCTGGGTCTGAAGACGTTCACGTCAAATTATAGTTTCAATAGAGCATAACTGGCAATAATTCCAATTCTACTGAGTTGTAACACAGAGCCGTACAAGTTTTAAAGAATTTTTCCAAAGATGTTTTCAAGAATTTAACGACAATAAGCACTGATCAAAGGAACAGAAACCGTTTGGTTGACATCTGATTATGCCAAAACAGGAATAAGAGGACAATATAGAAACAAAGTAGAATATCACTGACTCCCAATAGAATAAATTAGAATAACTCATCTTCAACTGATTTGCAACAGTTCAACATGACAACGAATTTCATCCAAATTTGTAACTTTACATCTTTTTGAATTACTCCAATAGCATTCCATTTCCCCGCACAGACAGTAGAGCATGATCAGTGACACGATTTCACCATTCGGTAAATTGAGAGCTAGGTCTGAAGACCGTCGTGTCAAATCATCATTTCAAATGCGTTTTACTGGTAAGACGATACATAAAATCTAGGTTATTAAAAAACAAATAATGCAATCAATATAATAAAAGGTGTTGCGAGAAAATCCGAAAGAGGAAATTTTACTAACCTGGTTAACTCTCCTCAGCGGAGAGACGTCAACGGCCTGTCTTCTGACAGTACCAGCACGCCCGATACGCGTCGAATCTTCCCTTGGGCCAGAATTGGTGATGGCCAAAACCAGAACTTGAAGAGGATTCTGCAAAAAAAAAACGGTAGTTGGTGAGACGACAGAATTATTTTCAGCAAAAAAATCCAAGCCTAACAAAATGTTGTTGCTCTTACGATGGGTTCAACTTGGTGTTATTTATTTATACAATTTTTTGGGGAAATTTTTTTGCAAATAGCTATCTGAATTCAAAATGTACACTAGAGCTCAGTTTGCCATCAGAACGTAGATCTTGGGTGTCTTCACTGGAAATATTCAGCAGAACGAAAGTTATTTTAACGCACATCACGCAGCAACTGAGTTACCAAGTAGTTTCAATCGAGTGTTCAGCATTCTGCTCAAAACCAAACCTGAATTAGCAGCTTTGTATTGTAAGCGTTTCAGAATAAAAATCATAGAAATATCAATAGTTCAAGCAGTATACAAACGGCTAGCCATCAGCGCGTGGATCATAATTGTCCTCATTTCTGATTCAGTAGAACGAAAGTTATTTGTGCTAACATCATTTGGCAGCCACTGAAAAAATATTTCTATAACACTACACCAATACTTGTGAGCCACTGAACTCGATCCACCATCAGAACACAGATCATAATTTGTCTTCACTTTCAACATTCAGTAGAACGAAAGTTATTGTAAGATCATCACATGGTAGCCGAGCAACGAGTAAGGTTACATGTCAAATCATTATTATGTTCGCTAAAATAATTTGATATGCTTACTTCTTTTTCAGTACAATACGCCCCTAATAGACAGTGAAGAACGATCAGCGACACTATTTCACCAGATTTTAAAATAAAGAGCTGGGTCTGAAGACCGTCGTGTCAAATCATCATTTCAACAGTGCTCCGTCACAAAATTCAACTCATAGCTGACTTAAGTTGACATTGCTTTGTAAGTTGGTTCACTTCTTTTTGAAATCTACTATTCAACTATTGTGTTTCTGTACACTTTAAGAGTAGACAGTAAAGCATGATCAGCGACACGATTTCACCATTGGGTAAATTGAGAGCTAGGTCTGAAGACCGTCGTGTCAAATCATCATTTCAAACGCATTTTACTGGTAAAACTATACGCAAAAACTTAGAGAAATGAACACTTATAATTTTTCATTAGCAAACTTAAGAATTAGGTTTCATCTCAAATCATCATTTTATTTTACAATGGCGGATTTCACCATGTGCTGATCTCCGAGTTACCGATAACTCCAACGTATCAATATTTGATTTCATCATCAGATAAAAGGTGGTGATTAACTAACAGTCAGAATTCATTCCCCAGACGCTTGATCATTCGGAAGACTCGGTTATCATATATTGTGAAATTAATTTGGTTCGTCATTGTGACGCTGATGTTGTGGCTAGGATTGCTTGTTTTGTCGACCGGGTAAATTCTTGTCGGTGTTCAATGTCTAACACTTCTCCGTCAGTTCGAAATACAGTCCTTCAATTCCACTCACTGCATTTGCGATAAATTAAACTAGCATAGATGAGAAAAGCGATAACGACTTTTCATTCACGTTTTTTTGTTTCTGTGTGTCGTATCAGTCGTCAGTGTCGTCGCGATTATTCTTTTCAGTTCATTGTATTAGTTATTCGTCAGCGTCGATTCTTTTTCTTTTTTGGTTTGGTTTATTTTGGAGTTGGGCAGGATTTCGAAATATTGTTCATCACAGACAGTAAAGCATGATCAGCGACACGATTTCACCACTCGGTAAAATAAGAGCTGGGTCTGAAGACCGTCGTGTCTAATCATCATAGTTCATACTTTCTTTTATTAACTAGTAAAACACTCTTATGCGGTGATATGTTAGTTTACTATTTATACCAATAATCAATTGACATCAAATTCAACAGTCTATCTCTTTCTTAAATACCCCCATTGAGCCATAGAAATCATAGCGGTCCCATGCTTATCTTAAAAAAAATTGGGAAAATAGCCATTTTCATAAAAGCCACCAAACATTTTTTTGAAAGGATTCCATCAAGGTGTAGGCACAAATATAGCTCGTTTAGGTGGGATAAAAACGGTTCTTGATCGTTACACTCAATGAATAATTAAAATTAACCAATAGCTCAGCACCTGAGCTTCTGATGAAAATCGCCAGCTTTGAAAAGTGAATTTTTTTACCAATCCATGATTCAAGATCATCTCTCAGAATTTACCCCTGCCCACACTAGGAGTGTGTTAAGACAATCACAATTGGTACTCACGTCTCCAGTCAGCAAATGGATGATTTCAAACGCGTGCTTTACAATGCGTACAGCCATCAGTTTCTTAGCGTTGTTACGTCCGTGCATCATCAACGAATTTGTAAGACGTTCGACGATAGGACATTGAGCCTTGCGGAAACGTTTAGCCGCATATCGGCCAGCTGAATGCGGAAGATACTTGGCATTCTTCTCTTTAACGGCTATATAATCCTGCACAAAAAAAAAAAACCAGGATCATAAAAACTAATTTCTTTTGAAAACGCAAAACAACCTTCAAGTTCTTTAGAGAACCTTGAGAGAATACGAACAGGGACGCTGTTTCATGTAATAGGTAAAGATATTTAGTTTGAAGATCATCGTGTTAAATCATCAACTCATAGTCATCTAATTGAGCAACTGGAAAAATCGCTACAGATGATTGTACAGAGGATTGCTTTGCAACAAGAATGATATAAGACTACCCAATTATGATAACTTTTCCGAACATTTGTGAACGTTTGCACCTAAAAACAGATTGGTAACTATAAGGAAAAACTACTCAACAACTATGGTAATTTAAATTTTTCTTATATTTCTTGAACTATCTAATTGATACTTGGTTATTTTCACAACGTTAAAAATGGTATTTTAGAACCCGAATATCCAATTAAAAAAATTCTGTCCGTCCGCCGTCAACACTTTCCTGACGAAACTATGAAAGCTAAATTCTTGAAATTTCCACCAAAAATCAATTTTGGTCTAACTCAATTTTTAATTTATTTTGATTTGATCACATCGCTGGCTCAATTTTAAGCGTATTTTTGGGGAGCTTTGAGAGGGAGAAAATTTATATTACGTTTTTCAGAAAAAGCTGTACCTATTTGGTATCAATTTCTACCGATTTTTTGACGCTGAATCGAACGAGACCATTGAGGGGTCGATAGCTCTCTTGGCTCTCGAGTTATCCCAGCTTCTGTGTTGAATTTGAGAGATTTTCAGAAATTCGGTAGAACTCGAGAGTTCTTGGAGCTATAAAAATCGATCTATACTCGTTGGAATATTTGTTCAACACTCTCTCAGACCACTAGGCGAAAAATTTAGTTTTTAATTTGAAAAACTGAGAAAAATAAAAATGATTAAAATTACAATAGTTGCTACTCAGTTTTCCTTCAGTTACCAATCTGTTTATCGGTGGGAACGTACACGAATGTTCGGAATAAATACCTACCTACTATCACAAAAGGATAGTCCTCTTAAATCATCATATTAAATCATTATAGAACTGAAGGAACAATAAACCACAGTTTTATCGGATAATCGGATTCTACATGCATTGAAACGTGAAAAATCACATTTTAAAGGGGGTTTAGAAATGTTTTTTTTTCTTGGTTGGTTTATTATTATTTATTATATTACAATGGTTTATCATTGAAAAAAAAAAAAAAAACTGAAAATGTAATTTTTTGAACGAGCCACAACCAAGTTGCAGTCGGTTCAATGATCAACAGTTCACGTCCACTTTGATTCGGTTAACTAAATATGAAAACGTGATGCTATCAGGAATAAAATAGAATGAGATTGATGAATAAACAGTTGCTTTGCTTCCATCGACATGGATCAATCGTCCACACAATAATATTGTTTATTCAACGCACACTAAGTTACATTCGAAATTACGAACAAAAGAACCAAACGAAGACTGACCTGGAGCGACATATCGGCTACTTGGACATCTTCGCAACTCCAACGTCCGAAAAGTTTGATCTCGGGGAGGTCAGCCGCTGGTGGCAGAGGCATCGTTTCGACACCTTCTGTCATTCCAGCGATCGGTTGAGCATCCCAGTCATCATCAGCCATATTGATTCTGAAGTTTTCAAAATTAAATTATAGACAAGTAGGACGAATAATGAAAACGATGCATGGAATACAAGGCCTCGGTATTGACACGCGAAATAGGTTAACCTGCACCACGTGTGCTGTTTGGGAAGCACGATGTAATGTTTACACTAAACAATGAGTTCCACAAATATAACAAAGCTTGGCTTGATTGCAACTTTCTAACTGTAAATAAATAGTTGATTTATCGATATCAAATTTTAACTTACCGAAAATATAATCTCACAAACCTAACACGGACACGACAAGGGATCGGAAAGACTAAACCGAGTGAAAGACCGAGTGGAGAAGCAGTGTTGCCAGCTATGCGATGGCGATCAGAAGAGCAGGGGTACCAATGGAGATGCCACGGTGTAGACATATCTATTCACGATACACCGTATAGCCGGTATCCTTACATTCAAATACTCTCAGAGGGGTCTATGAAAAAAAAAAAAAAAAAAAAAAAAAAATTTAAATGTAAACGGACATCAAAATTATTTGACTACAAAAAAAAGGATGTGGCTGGCAAGGAAAACCAATAAAAATGTCCAACTTCACAGTAACTCAATCACCAACTAGGTACTACTTTACTTGATCAGACCACTTCCTGATTGATTTGATCACCTCCCCTAATAATATAAAAAATAATTATTTCTCATTTCCAAAATGACTGATCAACTTTATTCGTTGTTGGGGTTGAGGGGGAGAAAACCACGGCGACCTGTTCTCC
The DNA here is from genome assembly GCA_037159825.1 of Tupiocoris notatus. NCBI lineage: Eukaryota > Metazoa > Arthropoda > Insecta > Hemiptera > Miridae > Tupiocoris > Tupiocoris notatus. The sequence goes on along the minus strand of JASJUZ010000611.1, from coordinate 36,084 downwards.
TGTTCTTTATTGTTGGCCTGCCAAGCACTTTCGCCCATTCGTAGCACCATTACAATGTAATGGTACGAAGCCCTAATGATGCCCGAATGGGCGAAAGTGCTTGGCAGGCCAACAATCAACAATAAAAAACAAGAGAACAGGTCGCCGTGGTTTCTCCCCCTCAACCCCAACAACGAAGAACGATAAAAGCGACAAATTATCAACTTTAGTTATCACCTTCCAATCGCCTCCAGAATTATCACTTTTGGCGTCGGTGCCTCTCCTCTAATGTTTTGGAGAAGCCTATAGATCTGAATTAACAGGATATTTTCAGGAATGGTTTTCCTGGAAAACATTTCACATTTTTTTGTGAAAATGTTTACGTCCAGACTCAACATTATTACTTAGGCAACTATAAATTTATTGTCAATTCAAATTTATTTGTAACCATCTGCCAGTCATCTGGTAGTCATTCTGCCAGAGAGACGCCGACTCCAAAAACTGACCATTCTGATGGCAATTGAAAAGTGAAAAATACAATTCAATCATTTGGGAAATGAGAAATAATTATTTTTTATATTATGTAGGAAGGTGGCCCAATCAATCGAGAAATGGCCATATCAAGACGACACGTTAAGTAGCAATTACACAGGATGAGAGAATCCGAACTGAATTTCAGAAATAATTCACCAAACGTTAGAGCATGATTAAAAAATATTTGGCCTTCAAAACCACGGTTTTTGTTGTAACTTTAAAACTGAATTCAAAACCTTTAACGACAATGGTTTGGCTTATATAGTTTTTTTTCTACAATCATAAAAATTCCAAAAAACGTGAATTCGAAACAATTTTTTCAGAAACCAAAAAAGTATTATTCCAGCCCAATTAATCCCAAACTTCGTTCTGGCAAACTAGACTAAAATTTGATCAGTTTAAGTCTACAAACGTCCATAAAAATCTCCATTGCTCCCTTAATATGTTACGTACAACTAATTCGTTACCATCGAAGCAAGGGTCACATACCGTACTTCCGCGGTATTTACCAATTTGGTGCATTTTTCTGTTTTAGAGTCTTCTGGCAAGAAAAAGGTCTGATTTTCATAAGAATCAAATTGATTTGAGGCCGTTCTAATTTTTGAGGAAAGGAACGCTCAAAATCATTATCATTGCGCCCTCATTTTTCTGTACCAACTTTCAAATGTCTCACTATATAGATATTTTTTTCATAATATTGGAACGATTGTTGAATTGAATGAGATATGGAAACAAATTATGATGCCTAAACTGTTGTACAATCATTTTTTGCTGCATTTTTTTAGTGGAAAATATTTACGCTTTTTATTTGAGTTTAAATTTGAAAAAGTTGAGCAGTTGGTGCTAAATCGAGTAGCACTTATACACTTATAGCTCGAAGGTCTTTGCCTAGGTCAAGGATATTCTCATTTGAATCGTTCAAATAGATAATAGATCTTGAAGGGGCAAGGGATAGAGGGTATTGTCAAATACGTTCAAAGTGAATCACACTCTCTAGGTTGTTGTCCTCTCTTAACAACGAAATTGCATTGCATTTGGCTGTATCCTGATCTGGAATATTCCTAGCGTCTGAATTGGGCCATTGGCCTTTCCGACAGGCAGTTGAGAGGACTCACAGTCAGGAGATTGAAAGTCATTTCCACTGATCAAAAGGACCTTTAGAGTCTCCAGCACCGCGAGACTCGCACAATTTTATCACACGTATCACTCTTGTGTATTTTCTAAGGACAGGACGGAGAGGGGGAAAGTCTATATAGAAGCGTGACATTTGGCGATTCTTCACTTAAGGTGCTGAGGTGTAGTGCTCACTGAAATCAGCCAAGATGCAATCTTTCGCGCTTCTTTGCCTCATCGCAACAGCCGTAGCCGTCGTCAGGGTGAGACAATTTTATATTTTAATATTTTTATGTTTTCGAGTGGTGTGAAAAAGGGTTCCTTTCCAAACTGACTTACAACGTAACTGATTTTTACAATTTTAAAAGTTACTAATCAATCCAAATAATCCTCTGACAAATCAAATGCCGACAAAGTTGTTGTTTACGTTCCTACGTTTCTTGATTGTTTAAAAATGTTAGTTCTTCAGACACGTTTTGAATGCTTCACCGAACGGGTAGAAAAACTCTGCAAATGATTCTAGAGTTTATTTCTTGGCTTCAACTATGATTTAAGAGACCATTAATTTATAATCCGAACATTTGAGAACGCTTTTACCTAACAGATTGGTAACTATTCGGGGAAATTCCGTAGCAACAATGGCCATTATTTTTTTTCTTTATTTTTCAAATAAAATTCAAATTATTCGCCTAACGGTACAGCTGAAGAGTGTTCGACAATTAAGTACAAAACGAGAATAGAACGATTTTTATAGCTCCATAAACTCTCGAGTTATACCATCAAGGCGAATTCATCAAAAAATCAAAAATGTTGCATATAAAAACAGCGTCAACTTGAGAACCAATTAAGCTATAGACCCCGCGGTTGTCTCATTCGATTCAGCGTTCAAAAATCAACGGAAATCCAAACCAAAAAAACGCCCAAAAAGATCGTTAAATTGGTGTAGCGATTTGATTAAAGAATTGAGCAATTGTCAGACCAAGATTGATTTTTGGTAAAATTTCAGAATCTAGCTACTATAGTTTTCTAGTGTAGGAGTGTACGGAACGATTTTTTTTTTAATGGGATATTTGGATTTAATATGCCTCGAAACGTATAACATCAGATTTTGAGGGGGTTACAATTTTTTTCTAGGGCGACTACAAGTTCATTATAAAATAAACTAAAACGAAAGGCAGACAACAGTCGAAAAAAATCATGAAATTATTTTTTCTATTGGCGTATTTTGATGGTCATTTGAGAAAATCAAGAGCGGAAAATCTCATTTTGACAGCCACAAACAGCTGCTGTTTCTGGTCGTTCTTGGAAGTGTTCATATCCAATCTTTCTGAATCATAATGGTCGAATAGGAAGACTTCCATGGAAATGGCTTCTTTTAATTTTTCCAAAAAGTATTTTGCTCATTAAAAAAATATAAAAAAAAAAATTAAAAAAATAGCCTAGAAGATCAAGAATATGCCTGATTAAACTAACGGGCGCTATAATCAACCTCAATCAGCCCTTGAATCATTTGAACAAAAACCCATCATAAGTCGTGAATTTATCGGTCGGTTTTCAGCAAATTTTTGCAGAAAACGATGTTATTTGTCTCGTTCCAAAAATCTGAAAATTGAACTACGACTCTAAAACGCGAGCAAAAACAAATACCTATCTACTTGTCACATGGCAAAATTACTACTTTAATTTTTTTTGCTTAAAAATTCCATTTTTGTTGATTTTAAATTCAGCGCCTTCAAAACGTACTAAGAAAATCCCCATTCTTCCAGAAATCACGCTGTCCTTCAGATGACGCTATTTAAAAAAAACTATTTACCTCAAATATTTTCAGAGCAATCCGACTTCGACTGAAATTCCGACCAGCACGCTCGTTAGTGGCCAACCTACTAGTACAACTGATGGTGTTTCAAAATCGCCCGAAGAAGTCAAATTGAAAATCAAGGAACAAGTCGAAGCTCTCACCGAAGCTTGTAAAACACAGTCAAAAATCACTGGAGGTAAATATACGCGTTGTTATTTCAATGAAGACCAACGTCCTTCATTAAGTAATTCTGTCTTGTATCTTGTTAAATTGATCACTTCACCATTTTGTCATAATTATCGACTAATTAATGTAAAATACCGCTGTACCTCTTTTTCCAGAGCAAGCGAAGATCGTAGCGACTCAATCCATTCCAAAGAATGAAGCCGAAAAGGTTAGATCAAACGAATGAATAATATTTGCAGAGCTGAACGAATTCGGTGATTTATACAATTCTCTTGATGACGCAATGAATTCAAGTATCTTCCCAGTTAAAATTGTTTGCCTCAGTTGGACTCTCTTCTTTTGTTACAGTGCTTTTTGGAATGCATCTATTCCGGCCTCCAGTTGGTGAGTGGTGTCAAAATTTTGTTATTTTGTATGGACGAGCTCAATACCGATTCCCACTAATTAAATACAGGCTCCAAGCACTTGACCTTTCAACAAGTCGGCGCTGAACAACATTATCCTCGTCAAAACCTTTAATTACCATGAGTCAGAATGTAGTACACCATCAAAACATCAATTGTGCATTCCGTTCCTTGAAGAAAAAAAAATTAAAAAAAAAAAAAACGCTGCGAATGATTGAACAGAGAGGTGCATTATTCCTTCGCTTCGATGATTTGGAAAGACCATCCACTATTTTAGTACTTAACCCAAACTCTAGTGAACGCTTCTACCCACAAAAATTTCGGTAACCACAATTGCCAAGTCCTTGGCAATTATCTTAATTTTATGTATTTCTCCTTTTCTCAGTTACCTACTTGATTAACGATTTAACCTAACCATACAGCATAATAGAGTGTTTGAAGAGCATTCCAACGAGTGTAAAAGTTTCAAAATCTTGAATATGGCACACAAAAGCAGTGGTAACTCGAGAAACCTTCAATCTATCTTCTCACTTATGGTCTCGTTCAATTCGGAGCCAAAAGTCTATATAAATTGATATCAAACACACCCTCGTTTCAAAAACCTTGGAAAATACGAATTTCTCCTCCCTGAAACCCCCCAAAATACTGATAAAATTGAAATAGCCGTCAGAAGTGTTGACGGCGTGCGGATAGAATTTATTTAATTGGATATTCGGATTCTGCATGCCTCGAAGCGTAATACATTCAATTTTGAAGGAGGCTAAAAGTTCGTTTTCGAGAGCGATTGCAATGGTTTCGTATAACCAAAATTATTTTAACATCGTCTAAGAGATAATTCGTAGATTGTATTCCATAAATCGTTGAGCATGACACGTTTAATCCAGTTTTTCTTGTCCATCTTAAGTACTAATCATCTAAGCCTAAGCTGATAAGTTCAAATATCACCAAAAATAATCATCCAATATTGCACCCAATCGAAGAGCAAAACTACTCAATTATTAAGAGGAAAAAGTCCTTGGGCCACTACTGTAAGAATTGGTTCCGAAGGAAATTGCATCGACGTAATCCAATTCAAACGTTTTGAGTGGTGATAGGTAATTGGGACAATCTGATACACCTCTTCATGCGCTAATATTGCTCGGCTTGTTTTGCAGACAAAAGACAAGGCGTTCAATGAGCCTGCAGCTCGTGCTTTGGCCCACAAGAGGTTCGGATCATCTCCTGATGAGCTCCAAAAGGCCAACAGCATGATTGACGTTTGCGTCAAAGAGAGTGAGTTCTTTTGAAGAATTTGTCTTCCTTTCCCCTTTATTTTGGGTACATGGTATTATTATATTCGGGAACATGGGTAGTATACATATTATGGGTAGATATAATTTTTTTTTTAAATTATATTTCTGTTTGTGATAGTTGGACACGGTGATGTAGTTTTCAAGAAACCGCATGAAAAACTAGCGATGACAATCAAATATTTTTCGTCTAATTGTGCGAAATATTTTTCCCACGCCAATTCCCGAAGTTTACTAGTTTAACAATTTATAATTATTAAAAAATAGTTGATGGCACAATTTTTCGGAAAGTGATCAAATCTGTTTCTTGCAGTTGTCGTCAAAGATACCAACGAGAAATGCGCTCTCGGCCGACTCATTAGGGAATGCTTCGTCAAGAACGGTGCCAAGGTACACATCTTTCCATACTACCTCAGAAGAATTGTATTAGAAAACACTAACTGAGGTTATTTTTTAAACTTCAAAGCATCCTCAAAATTCAACGATTCAAAGTTAATTGCGTTTAATTTTGTGAAGGATAATTATTTAGCTTAGAGAAATTAGTTCATGGCATATATTCAATTTATGCGATCAACGCTTTTGCGTTTATGTGATCAACGCTCGGTTATTCAGAAAAATTAATACACGGTTATTTATCATTTCAGATCAATTTCTTTCCCAAGCCGTGAATAAGAGGGCCAACCGAAACTTCATAGAACGAAGGCTGAAACCTTAATTTGTAATTTTGTAAGATTACATGTTGTGTGTCGTTTTTTGAAATACATTTTTCTTACGCAAACGAAGTACAAGCTTTTTATGTTTTTCACCTGTGCGCCATTTTCTTTCGTGAGGCATAACTTGGTTCTATGTGGGTTCAGCTAAAGTTGAGCCACTGAAGAAATTTATGCCGCATTTGTCGAAAAGTGCGAATATTTCAATGTGTCAGATGAAATGGACCGATTAAAAAACATTATCTCGTTAGCTTCCCAGTATATGTGTACATTTTCAAAGACATTTATGGAAACATTTTCAGCTGCCACGATTTTCTCAGCTCAGCTTGCAATGTAAATTGAAAAAAAGCTCGTCGTTCAATATTGAATTTAGGTATTCGCAGTGGAAAATTTATTTATACTAAATGGTATTTCGGGTACTGGAGACGTCGAGATGCTTCAATCTCAAATCAAGGGAACCGAATAAACGAAACAATCGAACAGGCTATTTCGTCCTCAGCACAACACTTGCCTTTCGGAGACGATTTACTCCAATTCAAACCGAACATAAGGGTCACAAAAGAGTCCTATTTCGCGATTTGAAAGTAAACGAGCGGAGAGTTGATAAGGAGAACAAAAGAGTACACAACGATTTTTATTCCATATTCTTTTTCAATAAAAGTGTAGTGAATCCACTGTAAACTTTGCATATTGTATATTTTACATACATAGATATGTAAACATCGAAAAATTGCCAGCCATTCATCAGCCACAGAAATGCATTATAGAAGTGCCTAATATCAACATCGTGACATTATATCTTTGTTTAAAAACTTTATCGACAAACGAACGTTAACAAGATGTAATAAACTTTCCAAAACGAACCGACAACAAACATAATTTGATAGCAATCCGATAAAGAAGACGATTTGTATGGCGTTGAATCGTTCGAGATCGGACAACTTGAAACGCAAGTACCAGCTGCGATGCAATCTAACACGTACTTCTTTACCAACTCCAAATTCAACTCTCAACTGCGATGAATAAATTTAAATAAATACTTAATCAATGTTTTTCCAAGGCGAAAGTAAGACAGATTCGCGATTCGTTTCACCAAGCGAATAATTTAAATTTTGAAAGGTTGTTACAACTTACTCGAAGAGAGATGCACCGTTTGAACTTTTAACGAAAAATATACACGTAGTTACCTACACCGCATGGCGAAAATTGATAAAATAATGGCAACAAAATCTATCCGTCCTTCCTTTAAAAATAGTCAAATTTCTAAAATGTACTAAAAACGAATCTACATAAAGCGGGTTGAATCGTGTACAAACCCTTGGCTTCAAATTATCACAACGCAATGCCGAAAATCAATCAAGATTGAAACGTAACGATACAAAATTATTCAACAATTTACAATATTATCATACAAAAATTTACAAGTAATTTATCAATTATTATCTAGGTATCAGGTTAAATTAAATTGTTACTCGCATAAACTACGAGACCTGGGGCCTGTTTTTTTTTCAAGTACTTTCCACTCTTCACTTTTCCAACTCGTTCGTGTTTTTTTTTCACGCCGAACTATGGAAAAGTGAAGAGCAAAAAATAGCAGAGTTGGGTCTTGCTGGTTTTTGAAAAACTTTTCAAATTTTCAGTATATGTAGAGACAAAAGTGAAAATTTGGTTTTTTTCTTTCACGTTTTGGAGGCACTTTTCCAATTGAGCTTTGTGTTCCTGAGTTTGCAAAAAAAAACACTCTTTAGTGGAGACTGTATCAACAGTAAGTTAACCCTCGATATTGAGAGCTTGTCTTAGATTGGCAAATACTCGATAATTTTTCGTTCAAGTCTTGAAACGCTCTACTATCATCACTAGTAATATGCTCGCTTCGATCACATATCCGAGAAGAAACAAATTTACTGCAAAGATTTTACCTGCAATGATACAAAGCAACATGGCTCAAAAAGTACCAATCACCGTGAAAATTATTTGAAATAACGAGATTCAAAGTTGAAAAGTGGGAGGCGAAATATTGAAAGGCTATGAAACATTTATGTTGCAGAGTTGAAAAGTGAACAGGTCTACATTTGAAAAAAAATCCATGTTCCAAAAACCGTCGTCACTACTTCGAAAAAACTCTAAAACAAACACTGCACTATGGTTAAAACAGAACTGCCAAGTTGAAGAGTGTAGTGAAAAGTAGAACAGGTCTTTAAAATGTTAACGAACACAAAACTCTGCTGGTCTTCAATAGTTTCAAAAAACCAAATTACTTTTCACTTTCCTTACTTATGTCCCAATTCGAAAAGTGAAAAGTTGAAAAGTACTTTTAAAAAAAAATAGGCCCATGGAATATCTCGCAAGAAATTATTAAGTCCCAGACTGTATTTTAAAATTGGTCGATCAAATATCGTAATAGAAGTAAGAGAAAAAGAAGATACGTAATAATAAAATAAATACAGGTGGGTCATGAATTGTTTACAGCCGTACACAGTGGGTCATCAATAAGGCTATTATAAGGTGTTATTAAAATTTGACTTTATTTATTGCGGTGTGGACGTACGTGAGAGCTGCAGTAGTTAGAGTCGCTCAGTGTTTTTAAATTTTATACCAAAAGATTTGAATGAAATTGCAATTATCTGTTCTTCTAGGCACAAGCATAAAACACCAGACGGATTGTATTGAAGTGGAGGAACTTGAACTCTTTCTCTTGAACCGATAATTAACCGGAAATGTATTGATTGAGAAGGGGATTACGTGGGAAAATGACTGAGATGTATGGAATACCCTGAATTTTTTTTAAATAATTTTTTTTCAAAGTCTAGAAAATTTGAATACTTGTACTTCTTGAATAACCCTCGTATTTCCAGCAAAAGTTTTCTGTACCTCTTTGTCCGTTAAGTTCGATTAAATGAATGTGAAATTTGGAACTCAAGTTATTTTTATGAAGTTTTTCGGTGAATAGTGAGCTAAAAAAAACCTAGTGATGATTTTAATTGCGTGTCTTAAATACAGATGGCGTTCCAATTGAGCTAAGATATGTTTCCAACATATGGTGCGTACTTATCGGTATTCATTAAAATTTCCCTGCGTACAGTCGTTATATAATAAAAATAATGAATAAATAATAATAAATAAAGTCACGGGTTTTTGGACATCTCAAATGCTATCGTCCAAACTGAGTAATTCAATTGTAATAAAGGGTCTTTATAAAACGGTTCGAGAAGTCCATCCCTATTTTCCAGAGCAACATTGAGACAAGCTTGCAATAAAATAGCAAAAAATAAAATATTCCTTTTTCAATCGTTGGATACAATTTGTCCAGAACTCAAACTTACATCGATTTGAAAAACCCTTAGCATTTACTAAATTCTTATTGTCAGACACACTGTGGGCCGAATTCAATAAGCAAAAAACGTAGGACGAAGTATGGAATACAATAGAAAAATTATGTAAGTACAATATTGGACACTACGCACGACATTTTTATTCGTAAGAGATGAATTGCAGCGCTAATATCGAATTACGTTGAATTTACTCAAGCTATACTTAAGTACGACAGAGAACATTTCGTAAAAACGGTAAGTACAATAACATCAATACCAACTGGACACTAATACACCATGATTCAATAAGTTTCAGCGACGCAATTTTATTTTTTCTTTATTTGGTTTGAAAAATGAGAAGAGTGAGTGGTAGGGTAGGTAAGATCATCGGGCAAATGCTCTGAAAATGGAGCATCGGCGTCAAGAAGGTGAAGGAAGTTGAGGAAAAGTGCATGATTTTATCACGGAATATCCTTTCTCGACGGGTTGATTTGGGCAGCCATTATGGCAGATTTAGCAGTCGGGGTTTTCGCATACGAATTGCAACTTGAAGTCGTAGTCGTTGGCGTTGAGGAGCAGTTCTTTGGCGTCCGTAACGTTCCCGACGACGTTTTCTGCGAGCGAAACGATGCCCGAGACACAAATGATCGCGAAGAGGAGCGCTTCAACAGTTTCATTTTCCTCACCTACATTCAATAAGATTCTGCAATATTCGAAACAAAAACAAACAAAACAAAGTTTCAATTATTATTGCCAATTTCCAATGTCTGACGCTAAGTCAATCGACGTGCTCGAGCTTATTAGCGCTACAGACGGACAAAAAGCGCACGATATTGCGGCTACGATGACAGACAGGTCCAGGACGATGTTTACGAGTAGCCAAGCAGACATGATGCACGAGACATGCAAAATAGGTTTTCTTCCCAGCCTATTGGATTCCACTTGAGAAGAAGAGGAAACTGCCCACAGGAGAAAAAAGACAAAGATATCTTGAAACTGAACCATCGATACGAATTCCTTGTAATTCAAAGCAAGCGTACTTTGATGAAGGACACAAAAAAACAATACAGGAAAGGAAAACTCCTTACAAATCGCAAGGTATTTTCTGAGCAAGATAGGCTTTTCACTCGCTCTTCCAAGGATATGATACAGCACAGATAGCCCTAGATCTTGAATACCGAATCCATTCTTTGTTTAATAGCTGGGACGCAGAATCACACAATCGGTGAATTTTTGGTCATGGGGTTTTACTAGATTCTTTATCAGATTCCAGCGGTAAAGAATCAGTTCAAAAAAGTGATTGGAACTAGTTTTGAGTAGCCAAATAGATGTTCTAGTGTTTCAATCTTGAAGCTGCAAAGAAACTTGTAATATTCCATTAACATTAGCACAAGATTAGGCCTTCTCAAGCTGAACCACCTCGGTGATGTCGAACCTCTGCCTCGTAATAGTTGAGGTGGAATACTACAACGTCATTATTTCCAGTCAATTTTGAATGTTGGACTAGAAGATATTATTTCAATTTCTATAGAATTCAACGTGTATTGAAAAGACACTATTGCATTTTTGAGTTTTGCATGCAAGGAGAACGCACTTGACTTTAGGCACTTATTCGAGCGACAATTACTCATACAAATATTGGAATAACATGATGATAATGTCAATCTTTGGTATCTACAGATCTAACCAGATGATCAAGATGAGTTCTGCATACTCAATATTAAATTTTCTGTCCGTGATCAAACGAGAAGGACAACAAGCCCTAAATTCAAGCTATGACAGCTACGTATAATGGAATCTGCAACCAACAACACTTGACGTTCACAGCAGAGGAATCTGTTGGCCTACTGAAAAACTATCACCGATTATTTCGACCCAGAATGAATATGAAAGTCATTTTTAGAAATGTGTACACGGTCATTTCTGACTCATATTAGTAAACTAGCCAATCAAGGTTTTGAGCTTGTCAAAGGACAGAGAGAGCAAATGCAATGAGTAAATCTTTCCACATAGAAGAGATTCCCACACAGATTGTTGGACAATTGAACAAACATTAGGAGCCTTAGGAAAATGTCAACTGTCAAAACCGACCACAACGGGATAACGTCTGAGAGAGAACTAACACTAAAAAAATATATAGAAAAATTCATCAGAAGTATAAAAGAAGGGAAAGTGATCCAAACGTCGACTGAACAAAAATGACAATATCTGCTCATCTTTCCTCATCAAAATCGTTGACAGGAGTAGGCGGATATTCAGTTGAATCAAGAATCAAATAAATAGTGCCCAGTAAATTTGCCTTAATTATTGATCCGTTCAAGGCCAACGCCTGCGTGGTAGGTTCATAAGCGAACTTGAAACAATATGCTTGAAAAGAAATTTACAATCGAACAAGGGTTTTTATACAATATAAAACACTACACATCATACAAAAAATACTTGCGAGAAAACAACTAGTTCGCACACGACTAGAAATCAAAATGTAAATAAAACATCGACGATGAATAATCAATAAGAAAAGAAAAAGCACAAAGATCGAGCAGTGTAAAAAAAATCGTTAGAATATACAAAGATTCATGTAGATCATTAGGTGAATTGAAGTTTATATTCTGGCTAATGCTGTTCAAAGTGTATCCTATCCTGATGAAGTGACATGCAGATTACAGTTAATAGCAACGTAAATAGGTGAGTGTGATTAAGATGAAAAATTGAAGGGTTGCTATTAGATTTTTAAATACCATTTCACAAAGTGAATCCCCTATTTTGGAACGAGCCACTGACCCTTCGAATTAGAATTCTGAGTTTTAATGACTCAAAATCTCATGTGAACCATTTTTACCTGAAGACGTGCTGACTTCATCTTATGATGAAATTTTACGACTAAATCCATCTGTGTAGATATATTGAGAGGCGTCCGAATGATTATGTTTTTGATGATCACAAGTATTCACAAAATTATTTGGTTCAGAGTAGATCAATGCACTGATTCCCTCTCCTATTTGTCTCAAGTGTGCGATTCTAATTTATTACACAAACAATAATGTGAAGAGCAGTTTTTCAGTTATCTGAGTTGTCAGTCATGTAAATTTCAAGGTGGAGGAAAAAACTTTAACCACGTGTAGAAAATCTTAATATTTTTTACATTCGCATGCGAATGTTGCAAGATGCAGGAATATAGGTGATGATCAAGCAGTGAATTTATATCTTGAAAAAGTCAACGAATATTAAAATAATTTACAGTAACTGGCTGTGAGAATGATTTGAAGTGACATTCTCTTCGCCCATCTAAATTTCTCGATCTTATACGTCAAGTCACGTTTATAACCGTTATTACTTGTAGTATTACAAGTGTGAGACGATTGAAAGCTAAAACCCAACTGAACTTAATAAGGACTTTATTGAGCAAGATGATACTCAAGATTTCACATCGTCAGTGTTTCCGGTGGGGGATTTTTTTTTCTTGCTTATTTAGTACCAACTAGTTAGGCCGAAAATAGAGAGTAAAAAAAATGTTCCTCGCAATTTCAACAAACAACTTATTGGACAGTCAAAATGTTACTCACATTTACTAAGTAAACGTGTAAGTAAAAGAAGAAAAATAATATGATGAAATAAGTTTAAATGATAAGATTGAGAAAAGGAAAGTTTTCCAAGCCAAACTGCGGTTAATAGATACATAATTTTGAAGAAAAAAATATCCCTAATTTAGGTTAAAAAAAACCACCACACTTTATTCTAATGAGGCGAGTTTCGAAGTTAAAGCGATTGACGTTTTTAAAATGACTTTTTCGTCGAATTGACAACTTATTTTGAACCAATTAGCGAGCAATAGAAATGAAACCATAATTGAGTCCCTTTGACCTACACATCGAATTGTCTGTTATTCAACAGGCGGAAAAAATCAATCTTTTTATTTCCTGAACGACGACAATGACAAATCTTACAACATCGTGCTCAACCAAAACAAGATGAGACAAAGATCAATATTATAGGGAGAACGTCTCTTCATTTTCCTCACCATCGACCAGTTCAACAATATGCAAGATAGACATAGTAAAGAAATAAGTTACAAATTTGAAGAACCTCTGTTACCTGTTGTTTAATTCCGTTATGTCATATCTGCAAAACCAAATGCATTTAGATTCGAAGGTATTAAACGTAGCTCGACGCCGTATCAGTGCATTTTCCAAGTCATAAAGTAACGATCTTAAAAAATTAAGCAATTATCGTCGGTAATAATTTAAAAACAAGGTTAGATATATTCATCGTCGATATTTTACCTTTTGATTGGACATAAATTATTATTGGCCTAAAAGCTATTTCTTTTTTATATCGATTGGGTCGTCAAAACCGGAAGGGATGAAAATCCTTCACCGAACTTGAAAAAACGTGGCTACTAAGCGAATTGGGACCATACAAGATGGCGAATTCCATTAGAGGCAAATCAGTGCAGTTAAGACGTGGCCCTTGGAAATTCAATCTCAAAAAATTAACCTAAATCTCATTGCATCACATTGAAGTATGTTAATAATATAAAATGCTTTACGCTTGTACCAATTAGAAATACATATATGTACAAGAGATATCAACTGTCCACAATGCTTCAGTCACTGAAGGAGACCCGATTAGATGGGTGATATCATTCACCGATAATGCTAAAAAAAACGAACCTCAACAAAAACTGGAAATAGTAATGCATTCCATCTGTTTCCGACATGGGGGAACTCATTCGGAAGCTTAAATTTCCAAAAATTTATCGTTCGATTTTCAACGGTAATTTGCTTGGTCTTTGAAAATTATTTAAGATTCCTAAAAATTAAGGCGATACCTCACAAAAATGAAAATCCGGTTAAATGTACAGGAGCTGAAGCTCCCTAGCGTAATTATTTACTTCCACCAGTGATATATTTAATGCTCCCAGAAGGATATTTCAATACTAAAATATTTTCCCATTCTTAAGTGAAATGAGATATAAAGAAAAAACGCTGCAAATGATTGTACAGTGGTTTATTATTATTTCGCTTCAATATTGATTTAAGAAGACCATCCATTTGTCATTTTAAATATTCCGAAAATTTGTGAACGTTCCCACCGAAAAACAGATGGTAACTATAGGGGAAAAATCCGTAGCAACTATCGTAATTTTAATTATTTTTATTTTTCTTAATTTCCTAATTAAAAACTAAACCTGTTGCCTAACGATACAGCTGGAGAGAGTGTTTAACGACCATTCCAATGAGTATAGAACGATTTTTATAGCTCCAAGAACTCTCGAGTTATACCCTCGTGTCAAATTTCTGAAAATCTCCCAAATTTTTCACAAAAGCTGCGATAACTCGAGAACCAATAAAGCTATCGACCCGGCGATGGTCTCATTCGATTCAGCGTCCAAAAATCTATACAATTTGATACCACGTACACATTTCTCTGAAAACCCTTGGAAAATATGAATTTTCTCCCCCTCAAAACCCCCCAAAAATACCCTTAAAATTGAGCTAGCAAGTTGGTTCAAGAATTGGGCCGTCGTAGGACCGAGATTGATTTTTGGTGAAAATTTCAAATTTTTAGCTCTTACAGTTTGGCCGGAAAACTGCTAACGGCGTACGGCGTACGGCGGACGGCGTACGGCGTACGGCGGACGGCGTACGGCGGACGGACAGAAATTTTTTTATTGGATATTCGGATTCTACATGCCTTGAAACGTAAAACATCAAATTTTGAGGGGGGGTTATAAATTTTTTTTTCTTGGGCGATTACAATGGTTTATTATTGAATAATAAACCAAAACTCTATTACTGACTCGTAACAGAGTCAGCAAATGTTCAGTCAGTTGTAATAAAGGTTATTATGGTTTACAAAGAAGAATATTTATTATGGTAAGAACTTGAATGTTGGATGCTTAACCTCTTCCAATAATAAGACAAAAAGAAGTCGTTCCGTTTTTTATAAATAATTTCTTGTTCAGCAGAAATTGTTCTCTTCCAGAATCAGTTTAACTAATACAAATGATTCTAAATGAGCTACCTTAAAAAAAAATCCTTCCAAGAGATCGACTCCTCACCCACCTAATCAAAGCCACAGTCTTTCAGAGGTGACTTCGCAGATCATGTTCCCACATAGTGACGTAAAGAAATATAGTTGCAATTAATAAAACTGCGAGTTAGGATATTTGGTTATTCGCGTGGCGTTTACCTCCTCGGCCGACGGTTGGCAGGGCGGTGATCTGGGCTTGGAGTATTTCCGTCTCCAGAGATACAGAAGTAGAATCGTGACAAAAAGGAGTATACCGGCACCGCCGATTCCGAGCGTCCATAGCGAGTTGCTCGTCCATTTGAAAGCCTGATGCGCAGCTTTGCAGGCGGTGTAAGCGCTCTGAGCTTCAGACGACCCATTCGATAGGCACTCACTTTCATCTGCAAATATCAACAGGATATTTGAGGATTGTGTTCCCAGTTTAAGGCCCACTAACACAAAAAAATTGATCAATTCACAAATAAAACAAAGGTAGGTTAAAAATGAAAACTAGGATTATGAACTAATTGAACCTGTTCGCAATTTAGTGGGGTTTTAGTGGGAATTAAGTGAGGCACTTCTAGTGGGATGTTCACTCGACAATGTCTTATCATCATAAAAATGGTGAAGGTTAAACTTGAATGTACATAACTGAAAGAATTTAAAGGAATTTCCTGAATGTACGAGAAAATCCTTTTTCTTTTCTGAACGAGAAACTTAGACTTACAATATGTGATGATAACCATT
Organism: Tupiocoris notatus; assembly: GCA_037159825.1. Taxonomy (NCBI): domain Eukaryota; kingdom Metazoa; phylum Arthropoda; class Insecta; order Hemiptera; family Miridae; genus Tupiocoris; species Tupiocoris notatus. The sequence goes on along the minus strand of JASJUZ010000611.1, from coordinate 20,001 downwards.
CAACAGCTGAAGATCCGTCTTCAGCTCAACAGTTCATGAATAGAAAACATCACACTCACATAGTTTCTGAATGACATAAATTTGTTGATGGTTTAATTGTGAACCAAATCCAAGCAAAGCACTCGGGATATTACCAGGGATTCGGTATTTACTGGAACTGGAGAAGATAATTGTTGGACAATGAAAAATTGCATTTACAATTAAATGTTTAACCATCGTTTTATTCCTAATATGTTTTCAACCTTATCCGCCATTTTCCCAAGAGGAACTACCTCTCTTTACAATAGGTTGTCATATTGAACCGAGCTTGAATAAAAAATTGCACTTCAGATTGAGCCATTTCATGTTAGTGTCAATAAGTCAGCGCCGAAAAAGATTGTTGATCGAACTTCGACTGTTTGACAACCTTGTTTGCGTGCGTTTGACCAGATTGCCCCATTCAAACTCAGCCGACTGATTGTGCAAGAGCACTGATCCCTCCAATCGAACTCAACTCTTCAACTCTCGTGGAAACCCCTCAAACTCAAAACCACAAATGAAAATTTCAGATTATACCTATCACAGTGCAGTTGAACTGCGGATCGACGTAGATGGAATGTTTAAGTATCCAAGTGTTGACGCGAACGCAGTCGCATGTAGCCGTGTACGAAGTTGCCATCAAACTCGTTGGTAGTCTGAGATTCTCTAATTGGCAAAAGGCTGAGAGTTGATTGATGTTGAGCACTTCGAGCGGGTTGTCTGTCATGTTAAGATCGACCAGTTGAGGCAGGATTCCCATGATCGGTATTGCCGATAGTCGGTTACCGGCCAGCGATAGAAACTGCAATAAAAAATAAACAGAATCTCAAGACATCAAGCTTCAAGATTCAAGCCATGAACTAACTATAGAACTATAATGGGCTGTGGTAACCTATGGTTCCACATCGCCCTGAGGATGCCCGAAGGGGCGAAAGTACTCGGCCAGTAAATAAAAAATCGGAGAACATGTCGCCTGGTTCTTCTCCCCCTCACCAACCCAGTACGATAGAACTATAATAGTTCGTAAATGTAACAGAAAAATAAATGGCGTTGTGTAAATATATGGCATTCTCTATGGAACTTGCATTCCAGTAGAGAATGCCATATATTTACACAATCATCAGACAGCCCCTCGAAAATGAACGCTCACAATTGTGAATAAGCGGAGTGAAGACCACGAAAAACGATTTTCAAATGAATAAACCGGTCGTTGATTTATAACCTACAGAAATATAAACTATGAAAGGATTTCAATTTTAAAAACGCTGCAAATGATTGTACAGCGGTTTATCATTCCTTCGCTTCAATAAAAATTTAGGAAGACCATCAATTTGCGATAATAACTCGTCCGAACATTTGTAAACGTTTTCATCTAACAAACGATTTTCAAATTAAAACCTAAATTTGTCCCTTAACTGTGCAGTTGAAGAGAGTGTTTGACGAGCATTCCTACGTGAAAATTCAACGGTGAAAATTTCAAGAATTTAGCTTTTATAGTTTGTCAGAAAAGTATTGACCGTGGAGACAGATTTTTTTAAACTCAATAGTCGGATTCTACATGCCTTGAAACGTAAAATTTTTTGAGGGGGGTAGAATTTTTTTGGGCGATAAAAATGGTATATAATTGAGTAATAAACCAAACACCGGATGCGAATACCATTGTAACAAGAAATGAATTGAAAAAGAAGCCGTCTCCCGCAAGCGTATTTCCCGGGAATTTCAAATCTGCCACCGGTCGGCACTGGCTACTTTCACTCGACGGTTTTACTCGTTGAGATTCAATTAATTTACAACGAAACACGACCACACGGTATTATATCAGGAAGCCCTACGGTAAATCTTACGAAAAGCGGTACAGACGCCTGACACCAACCTAATACCGGTAATTGGAACAGCTTCGCAGCAGTCACCTGTTGGAGGAAGGAAGCAATTTGAACTAAGGCTTCTTTTAAATTACTCTCGCCGAGTATTGAAAGAAGCTCGCGAAGATTTTGACTCGTAGAACTGGATTTTTTTTTAATTTTATTATTCAATAACAAACCATTGTAATTGTCCAAGAAAACAATTTTCTAGCCCCCTCAAAATTTGATGTTTCACGTTTCAAGGCATGTAGAATTCGAATATCCAATAAAAAATTTCTGTCTGTCCGCCGTCAACACTTTTCCGGCCAAACTATAATAGCTACATTCTTGAAATGTTCAACAAAAATCAATCTCGGTCCTACGACGGCCCAATTCTTGAACCAACTTGCTAGGGTATTTTTGGGGGGTTTTGAGGGGGAGAAAATTCATATTTTCCAGGGTTTTTCCAAAAAACGTGTTTTTTTTTAATTTTATATATCAAATTATATAGATTTTTGGACTCTGAATCGAATGAGACCATCGCCGGGTCGATAGCTTTATTGGTTCTCGAGTTATCGCAGCTTTTGTGTCGAATTTGGGAGATTTTCAGAAATTTGACATGAGGGTATAACTCGAGAGTTCTTCGAGCTATAAAAATCGTTCTATACTCATTGGAATGGTCGTCCAACACTCTCTCCAGCTGTATCGTTAGGAAATAAGTTTAGCTTTTAATTAGGAAATTAAGAAAAATAAAAATGATTAAAATTACAATAGTGTTGCTGCGGAGTTTTCCCCTATAGTTACCATCTGTTTTTCGGTGGGAACGTTCACAAATGTTCGGAGTAATTAAAATCACAAATGGATAGTCTTCTTAAATGATTATTGAAGCGAAGGAATAATAAACCACTGTACAATCATTTGCAGCTTTTTTTTTTTTCTTTTTTTTTAACTCGGATTCTATAGGTTGTGAAACATAAATGACGTTTTTCTCGGGCGATTACAATGGCTTATTATAGAATAAACCGAAAATTACTCGTACCGAATTTTCTATCGGCTTCCCAACTCATTCTAGTCATATTCGAGACTGATACACCCGTATTTCAAGGACGTAAAAAATTGTGTGTAAAAGTAAAGATATTATTTCAAGCCAATGATGTCGATATTGACATCAACGGTGTGACTAACTGAAACAGCTTCTTTTTTTAATTTCAAGAAACTCTCAACTGGTGACTCGTATTCTGCCGTTGACCTTTTCCACGTTTCGCAGAAGCAGCCGAGTGTCTTCTGTATTTCTAACGTACCTCGGCTCTTTCGTGGATGTGCTCGCTGTAATTTATCACCACCGCCCTGCAATCCCATCAACCTTCCTGACCTACCAATACTCCCAAGCACCTTCTATTTTCAGTCAACAGTTCCGCACACGTGTATCTGCGTGCATCTCCACGTTCCTGTCCCTCTTTCCTTCAACATTCCCGCTTGAAGCAATCTAACATCTCGGCTAATTCTAACTGCGTTAGCTGCCACGTGGGATTCAGAAGATTTCTAGCTATTTTATTACCTACGTTGACGACCATCAAAAATCAATAGTACGAACAGCGCGGAATTGACCTCAATGTTGAATTAATGTTCAAGTTTGACTTGGTGAACGGGAAAAATGCTGAAAATATACAAATAGCAGAGAAGGAAGATGAAATATAATACTTGGACGAATAAGCGATTGACTGTAAGTGTTACGAAAATTGATACAAACTGTAAGCGACTGGGCATGGTCGAGAGGAAGGTTGGTCTTCACATCGTTGTCAGCCAGGTTTAGCTTCCTCAACGTGAACGGAAGCAGCGGTGGCAGCTCACGTATCGAATTCAAATGAAGATCGAGCACTTCAAGATTGACGAGCGGATCAAACGCTCCAGGCTCGATGATCACGATCGAATTATCGAAAAGATAGAGGTAACGTAGCGAGTCGTAAGAGACGAAACTCTCGTTCTTTAGTATTCGAATTCGGTTCCCTGAGGCGTCAAGTACCTGGAAGATATCAAAAGGTAAATAAATTGCAAGATACCTGTTATATGGGATGAAAAAATATCAATAGCCGCCGAGCAAGTAGTGGCAAAACTTTAGAAAGTAATGTTCCAACTGCGATGCGAAAACAAGGACAAAAACATGGTCTAACCGATAATTGAATCGTGCAAAATGCATCAGCGTCAATTCATATCTCTAAGCACATAGATGAACTCCGAAACCTACCTCGACCGGCCTCGAAACTGCGGGAATCTGGACGAGATTCAGCTCGCTACAGTCGGCGCCCAGCATTTTGTAAACCCTGTTGAACCGGCATGGCTTTCCTCCTTCGCTGTCATGAAAAACCGTCAGGAAGCCGATCCCTGTAATCAAAATGCCAGGATATAAAAATAGGCTCAAAAAAAAAAAGAAAAAAAGCTGCAAAAATGATTTTACAAAGGATTATTATTTCTGTGCTTAAAATTATGTAAAAAGACCTTCCATTTGTGATAGTAATTGTTCCGAACATTTGTGAATATTCCTACCAAACAACAGATTGGTAATTATACGAGGAAACGCCGTATCAACTATTCTAATTTTGCTTATTTTTTTTTTTTTTTTTTATTTTTTTATTTTTTTTTTTTTTTATTTATTGTAGAACCATAATTAGGTATTACAAGATTGGCACAATGAAATAAAGCATGGTAAACCATAATAAGCAAACAAATACATTAAAGAAGTGGCGTTCAATACGATCCAAAATAAATATTCAGTTCCACACAATCACCATTACTCGGCTAAGTGACATTTTTAACAGAAAAACCCCTCGTTTAGAAAAAACACTCTAGTTTTTATTATATTCTGCAAAAAATAGTACAATTTCTTCAAGTCAGACACATTTTCCGTGTTCAACAAACAATAAAAACACTCAAACCCAATCAAGCCAGCCTTAAAAAAGGAAACTCGTTCCCCCCTGAAAACGGGACAGCGGCATGCAAAGTGCTCAAGTGTGTCCGCCTCTCCCCAGTTACAACAGGAATTTTGCTTATTTTTCTTCATCTTAATTTTAAAATTAAAACCTAAATTTGTCACCTAACGGTACAGACGAAAAAAGTGTTTGACGAGTATTCCCAGAAAAATAGTATAATTTCCAAATTTCCAATGCCAAATTTCTGAAAAACCAAAAAATTCTGTACTAAAGCTGCAATAACTCGATAATCATTAAAGCAACTGACTCCGTTATGGTCTCAATCGATGCAGCGTCCATAAATCAATGAAAATTAATACCAAACACACTTTTGCTTAAAAAAAAAACCTTCGAAAGTACGAATTTTCCCTCTTGAACAAAAATACCTTTACAGTTGAGGTAGCGATTTAGCTAAAGAATTGGGTCATTTTCAGGCAAAGATTGTTTTTTGGTGAAAATGTCAATAATGTAGCTTCTACAGTTTCGTCAGGTGTTGACGATGGACGGACGGAAATTTTTTTATTCGATATTTGGATTCTATAAACCTTGAAACGTAAAACATCAAATTTTGAGGGAGTTCGACATTTTTTTCGTGAGCGATTACAATAGTTTATTATTGAATAATAAACCAATATACTGATGGAATCTCAATGGAGTAAAGATAGGAAATGATTTATAGCAGACAAAAAGGTGAGGAAACTCGGCAATGAAATTTCATCGATTCAAAGTTGTAGACAGTAATAAAATCATCAACGAAGTTTAACCTTTAGCAAAGAAAACTAGAAGATGAATAAATTCCAGCAACGTTATTTTAATAAGCAAGCACGGCCGAGAGGAAATTCCTTCTTCATCAACTAATTAAGGGAAAAGCGGAAGAAAAAGTTAGCGCTCTTTAAGACGAACGGGGGAGCCAGTTTATTAAAATTAAAAGTAGCGGAAAAAAACTGTAAAAAGGAAAACAAACAGGAAATCCAAAGTGCGAGGGGAAAAGAATTTCTAAAGACCTAACGTTAAAATTCGTTATTAAGGGTGGGGAATGAGAAAAACTTTCGGAGGCGCGGATGGCTGCAATTGAAGAGTCGGAAACAACTTCGGAACTGTATTGCACGTGAGAATGATTTTTACTTTTTTTTTCATTATTTTGGAAAGCTCTTCAAATGGAGCAGACGTCGTAACAGAGGGCGAAGAACGTAACAGCAAAACGAAGAAATGAAAGAGAGAAAAAGAATAAGAAACATTTGCCAGAGGGTTTTTTCTCCACGAGAGTGAAAAGAGTAAAAGCTGGCAGGAAGTTCATAACTTGATTTTTCGAAGAAGTGTAATGACGGGAAGAAACGAATTTATTTGGCCAAAACAGCAATTGAAAAGATAACCAATTTCAGCTGCCTGTAGTGCCGGGAAAAATGAAACTCTGACAAAGGAAGAGCATAGGTTACATAATTCAAAGAATTTGGTTTAAAAATTAAAATGAGGCGTACACAAGAACCGAGTGGAACGGGGTAAATCTTTCCTAACGAAGTCCAAATAAACTTTTCTTCACATTATACCTAAATACATATTATTCAATGATTCGAAATGGAACGAGAAAAATTACGATTGGAGAGACAACAAACAATGGAGAAAAAATGTATTCACCTGAAAAATACGATCCACAATGAAGTAGCAATTTGGAAAATAACGAGCTATTTTTTATTCTTAAACGATTTCAAATGGAATTTCTTTAACATGACACAACTAATTTTCGATGATACTGCAAAACTAAGTAGTTATTTCACAAAATTAAAACTAGAGAGATAGATATTGAAAAGAAAATTTCGAATCAACTTGAAATTAGACGATTCCAGAATTGGGATTCTGTCCCTGTGATTGTATCGAAAACGCAGAAAATAGTACTTTGAAATTGACTTTAGATTTAAGAAGACCATGCACTAGTTATTTATATAGTAATCAACAGTTGTGAACGTTTCCACCAAATACAAATTATTCCCGTTTATAACTCAGAAGATGTGAACCTTCAATTAATTGCTCCATGAGTATACAGTGCTCTCACGACCGTTAGGCTCTAAGGTTAGTATCCCAACCCAGGGCAATCGAAGCAGAATGTACCTATACACTCAAAAGCAAGAGTTCCCTTGAAAAATGCATTCAAAAATTGAAACAAAAGCACTACTAACGCAAAAGCATTGAAATTAACATTAAAACTAGGATAAAACATATATCGATGGCTACAGGACAACATGTGATATGATGAAAAAATGGGTTTTGAGGTTTTGGATGATTTTTATTCAGAATTTCAAGCCAAATCTCGTGGTCGCCTCAGTTTTTTTGTCGGTAGCTCTGGGAATGAGTTATTCCCGCTTAAACAACATGTGTTATACCATTTTTGTCGGCAACAAGTGTTATCAAGATGTTTTCCTGAATTGAGCTACTATCCAAATTCCATAGGATGTAGCATGATATCACAGGCCCCACTTCTGCACTCTTCATAACACTAATTGTCCCATTATTTTTAAAACGTTATTTCTCTCTCCTGAAAACCAGCCAAATTTTTATATAACATACGTTGTCCTGTAGCCATCAATATATTATAAATTGGCCAAGCAATTTCTCATTTCTCAAAAAAACATTTCCTTGTCAGAAATTCATTGGAAAAATAAGTAGTGTTCGGTGAAGGAATAGTGAGTAAAGGTGTACGAAAAATATAACTGCGAAAGAATTAGTAATCCGCTTTTAATTTCCTAATATTCTTCCATTTACTCAGACTGAGCAACAGGAATTTTGTATAGCCGGTGAATAAAGTTAAGATTACTACACAGATTAGAGGGGAAATAAAGTGGACAAAATTTCACAAGCTTTTTTTTCATAAGCCGAATATTTCGTTCATTCGAACATCTTCAGAGCAATTATGACCGAGCCGTAATCTCCTAAAGTTCGTCCAATCAAATGCTCTTTGATATTATGGGATTCCAGTTAAAGATCATGTAATAGGTAATTCTACCGACCAAATAGTCCAAGTCTGTAGTTGGACAGACGGAAAAGAGGATTTACGATGCAAACGATCCGATATAAGATTTTTTTTCCTATCCGAACAAGTTGAAGCAGTTGAGTTGTCCGTGGAGGTCCGCTGACATTTCCATGCTGGTAGACTAACCGCAAACTTCCGTCAACTTTATTTCACGAAGCCCGAGGTCGGAAGTTCTCGCCGTGTAGCAGGTGTTTCAAAGGGAGAGAAACTTTCCCTTCACCAGGGAGTACAACTGTGTCAAGGCTCAAACTAACGTTAACTCATGGCTCAACGAAGTCAAAACCGTAAAAAGTTGAATCATCATCTCATACGCCTATTCTATGCGCATTGGAAAAAAGTATGAGATAAATTTCGTATTCAACATCAAAGAGCAGTTCGACGCATAAATAGCGACTATTGAAGGGAAAATATCAGTATCACTTCCATGTTTATGTAGTAAATGGAAGTACTGCGATCGTCTGAAAAGTCGAATTTGGAACGGAGATGAATTTTGAAGCAATTTTCACAGTACTATACTTGGAAACACATTCTGAACAAGTGTCTGTGGTCAAAAAACAGCACAAATCGTCGCGTATCCGTGAAAAATGAACGAAACTCAACGAAATTTTCAGAGAATTTTTCTTGTAAATGTGCAATAACGTTGCGCCCTTAGTACGAGCTTCTTGATTTCATAATTGGTTATTTCTGTACCCGTCTCAAAAATGGACGTACTGTGTGATCTATGCACACTAATGGTTTTGATATTAAATATAAGGCAAGGACCGAAAGATTCGAATAATTTAATGAGATCAGCTAAGATTCGAAACGGCAATGAAATATCGACCAATACCACGAAAAATTGCTAGGAATTAAATCGATTGGTGGAAAAAGAAGAAATTGAGGTGAAAGAAAAAAGTAAAAAAATCGTCGAGAATTTTTCCTGTGGCAAAATTTAGAAGAGCTCACACTCGCTCATGGAATAATTCAAAATGAATTATGTTTCGCGTTTTATTTACAAGCCGAAATATTTGATTAATGAGCCGTGAAATGGCGGTGAATTAAAAGGTTTTCAAAAGATTCCTTCAGACGAGATTGAGGCGCTCTTTTGCGGCCCGGATGAAGAAAACCCTTCCGTCTACAGCTCTTTACATCAAAGTAATTCGCTTCAACAAGTAGGTCTCTTTCTTCAGCATCCTCTAGACTCTGGAGAGTTTGCTCTCATTTTTCTTGCAAGGCTGAAATCAGTGATAGGATAAAAAATAAAAAAAAATGTAAAAAAACAAAACGTTTCTCTCACATCGGAGCTTCGTAATTAACGTATAACGCCCCTCTAGTGAGACGAAATATTCAAAGGGCAAATGCATTTATGTTTTTGTTTATTATTCAATAATAAACCATTGTAATCGCCCAAGAAAAAAAATTGTATAACCCCCCTTGAAAATATGATACCTACTTTACGTTTCAAGGCATGTAGAATCCGAATATCCAATAAAAAAAATTCTGTCCGTCCGCCGTACGCCGTTAGCAGTTTTCCGGCCAAACTATATTAGCAAAATTCTTGAAATTTTCACCAAAAATCAATCTCGGTCCTACGACGGCCCAATTCTTGAACCAACTTGCTAGCTCAATTTTAAGGGTATTTTTGGGGGGTTTTGAGGGGGAGAAAATTCATATTTTCCAGGGTTTTTCCAAAAAATGTACGTATCAAATTATATAGATTTTTGGACGCTGAATCGAATGAGACCATCGTGGGGTCGATAGCTTTATTGGTTCTCGAGTTATCGCAGCTTTTGTGCCGAATTTGGGAGATTTTCAGAAATTTGACATGAGGGTATAACTCGAGAGTTCTTCGAGCTATAAAAATCGTTCTATACTCATTGGAATGGTCGTCAAACACTCTCTCCAGCTGTATCGTTAGGCAATAAGTTTAGCTTTTAATTAGGAAATTAAGAAAAATAAAAATGATTAAAATTACATTAGTGTTGCTGCGGAGTTTTCCCCTATAATAATCAATCTGTTTTTCGGTGGGAACGTTCACATATGTTCGGAATAATTAAAATCACAAATGGATAGTCTTCCTAAATCAATATTGAAGCGAAGGAATAATAAACCACTGTACAATTATTGCAGCGTTTTCAATTTACTATTGAAAAAGTACTGTCAACTATTGCCACGGATAAATGAGGAAATGTAGTCGTTATCAACTTTCTTTTTGGCAGAACATAAATATAAAGCAGAAAACAATAATTAAGCAGCGAATTTAGTTCTACTTATAAGCGCCTTAATGGCACTCGGCTAAACCGGCCGCTAATAATGCTGGGGAAAATATTGGAAAAAAAAACTTTGTCCAATTTTGATCACGTTCGAAGATAGTATTTCGACAGTTGATGATGTGAATATTAAAAATGCTATCGTCCTAATTTCTATTTGCCCAAAATGTATGAAAAAAGGTGGGCCGTGACGGAAACGGTCGGCTTTTCCAACTAAAACGAAAATTGGTTGAATGGCAGCAAAACAATGAAAAACGCAACCCAATTACAGTAGCAGCCTTGTTTTGAAAGTCGGTTGAAAAATAACATTGGAGATAAAGGCTCGAGCATCTGGCAGACGCGAGTTCACGAATTCGAAGGTAACACTGACACAGGTATACCAGGAAGGTTTACCTTTCATCCTACCGTGAATTTCACCGAAGCACCGAACCAACACCTACTGTAGAAAACGAGCTGTTAAACGATACTCAACGTTGCTGTTTTCAGTCTATAATACTACTGCAGTTAGTTATCCTTGAAAAAGCAAATATTTGCGAAAATGATCGATTCCTGAGCACAGCCGGGGGTATCAAATCGATACTTGTATAGCAACTATAAGAATTGTGCCACTTTCAGGCCAAGATTGATTTTTGGAGAAAAGTTGAATTATGTTGTATTTTAGTTTCGTCAGAAAAACCTTGTCGACGGATGGACAGAAATTCTTATGCGATATTTGGATTCTACGTACCTTGAAACGTGAAAAATCAAACTTTTAGGGGGGTTAGAAATTTTTTTTGTGGGCGATTACAACGGATTCTTATTGAATAATAAACCAATAGGATCCTGACGAAAAACGATATTTTTGATTTACAACACGGAAATCTAGCGAATAGAGATTGAATTAATAACGATCTCGACATCAATAAAATTACAAACAAAACCTTAGAACTTGAATTTTTATCTATATCCTCGTGATTTTTACTTCCATTATTGCAATATTTATATATTTTGTAAAAAAAAAACACTTTTTGTTTCAAAACTTATTGTTATTTTGTCGAGTATTAGCTGTATGGGTCGATTAACACTGTCTTTATTGGTATAATCCATTTCCTCTACGACCCTTCAACATATCGTATCTCAAAGCGTTGTTGATCAAAGGTGCGATTTCACCAAGAACAGAAGGGTTTAATATGTTTCTCCGTGTTACATGAAACGCAGAATCGATCTGCGACGTTTGTGGGCGGATTGCATTAATATTGCGTTGCTGAATCTTACAGCGCTTTGCGCAACTCGTGATTTTTAAGTCTGTCCTTCACCTTAACGTTCAGAGTGGCTGTCAATTAGATTTTCGGTTTGAGATTACTGAACGACTTATTTTTGGGTTCAATTTCCCGATTTCTCACGTTTGCATTTTTCTTCGATTAGGATTCGATTGTGTGTCTGTCTTTAGTTTTAATCTCGTTTGTAGAGAACTTGCGTTGTGCAATGTTACAGTCTCGGTATTACTACGATATTATTGTGGCTCATCACTGCTATGCTGCCTGTGAAATTCAACAATGCAAGAACGTAAGAAAATTTCCGGATTTATCATGAATTTGTAATTTACCATTTAAAAACTACGTTCTTCAAGTTCTAAGCTGAACTGAATGTTTAGAAGCACTTTGTGAACAAGGTCAGAAATTAATATAACTTGTCATATCATCTCCGTGATAAATCGGTTAAGTTCGATAAAATTATCAGACAGATTTTTTTTACTTCCTTGTTTACGTAGGTTTTGAGGGGAAGAAAATTCATAGCTTCATTCATAGCATTCCAAAGCTTTCAAGTCAGAGATTTTTTTTGGTATCAGTGTCTCTAGTTTTTTGGACGCTGAACCGAGTGATACCATTGCGAGGTCAATAGCTTCAATGGTTTTGAGTTATCATGCTGCCGGGAAGATTTTTCGAGATTTTCAGAAAATTCGTACGAGGGTACAACATTAGAGTTTTCACAACCGTACAATCATCTGCAGCGTTTTTCATTAATTTCTCTCACGTTAAAAAAAAAAAATTTCATGAATTTACCGTTGAAGTTTTTTTTTCTTTAACCTTTACTATAATATTCCGATCACCGGTCATTGTTTGGTAGTAAAGAAAAGCGTGAATAATTATCAAATTCTACTCAACCGAGTATAGGAATAATTTTATCAGGCGTTGAGTATTTCCCTTCCTCATCTAATAATACGCTGTGATTTGTCGCGTATCCATTTGATTCGACATGGGGTTGAGGTCCCAGCCTTGCGGGGCTATTACAGGACTTATAATTTAAAAAAAACAAAAAAGTTTATATAGAAGGTATTCATCATAATACTATATACCTACATTATTTATTGATTCCTATCGGCGAATGTGATCATGGTGTGCTGTCTCAGTAAAAATATCGATAATAGCTATTAATTGACAGATGTTTCCTGAAGAGGCCGAGAGCGGCGAAAGCGCTAGAAATACAGAAATGCAATATGAGATAACGACGCCATTAATGTCTCTATCTCAACCCCATATCGCCTCTAATAATGGTACAATCGCCTGTAACTCGAGTGCTTCATGACCGCAGTTCTGAATAGAATTATTACTGAACGCAGTAAGTAGTTTACTCCGTTGATTATTTCTTCTATTATTGATATTGGTACGGGGTTAGCCTAATCGTACTAGAAGACACCGTGTACAACGTACATTGTTCTGCAATTCAATGTAACGGCGGGGTACATATTAAATTCCCATCAGATCCCATTCCACCAATTCTCTCCAAGAAGCGAACAGGTGTTTGGGAACAGCGTTAGTTATACAAGCGACCTCAACTGACTGCGACGACGTCAGGTATCCATAATTTTCAGGCTCCAACTAAAATCAAATTACGAACCTCGGCGGTTTAAATTGATATTTAAACGGTAATCCAGCAATAATTCCAGTCAAGTAAAGCTAAATTTTTCGGCTTCAGTCTCGTTTCGATTTCCAGAGGTTACAAACGGGAACGGAGAGATGAATGATTATCTCCATACGTGCCAACTTATTATCTGAAGAGAAGTTAGTATAATTACACACTTACTGTCTGCTCAAGTTTACATTGTTTTAACTCACTAAATTCTAAGTATTTTTTTAAATTACCATTAATAAAGGGTTATTAGGGTAAACAGAGGGAAGACATGAGATTCTAAGGAATTATTCAAATTTTTACTTACTTCTTGTAATTAGTATTCTAGGCTTTTAATATTATTGTATTAACAGGTTTTTCTCCTATTTTTGAAAGTGTAAAATATTTTAATAATCATAACTAATTTTCGTTTATTATTCAATAATAATCCTTTGTTATCGCCCAAGAAACGAAATGCTAACCCCTCAAAATTTGATGTTTACGTCACAAGGCATTTAGAATCCGACCATCTAATAGAAAATCCATCCGCCGTCAACACTTTTTTGACTTGAAACTATAATGGAAAAATAAAAGGAATAAATTCATGCAATTTTCTCCAAAAATAAATTTTGATCGGAGAATTGCCCAACTCTTTAAACACATCGATACCTCAATTTTAAAGGTATTTTGAGAGGGAGAAAATAAAAATTTTCCAACGCTTTTCAGACAAAGGTGTACTTAGCATCAATTTCTATAGATTTTTGGACGCTGAATCGAATAAGACCATAGCAGGGGGCATGGTTTTCAAGTTATTTCAGCTTTCGTGTAACATTTTCTACAATTTTGCCATGATTGCTTAGTTCGAGAATTTTTGGAGGTATAAAAATTATTCTATACTCGTTGGGAAGGGTGTCAAACACTCTTCAGCTGCACTGTTAGAGGAATAATGTAGCTTTCAATTTGAAAATTAAGAAAAATAAAAATATATAACAATACCATAGGAGCTGAGGAGTTTTCGCTTATAGTTACCAACCTTTTGTCAGGCGACAACGTTCACAAATGTTCGAAATAGTCACTATTACAAACAGTTGGTCTTCTTGAATCATAATTGACGCAAAGGAATAGTGAACCACAGTAAACTCATTGACAGCGTAAATTAGGGATTTTTTGCTTTCTTGCGTAAATTTGGGGTTTTGGTTACTTTGTAAAATCATACGTATCTAATAGAAACCAACTCAAGGTCCATATGACAGTAACCATTAAATGCGTATGATTTTACATTGTAACCAATACTCTCCACGGCCACCGTGGAAAAACACCGCTAAAAGCAAAACTCCCTATTTTGCCACATCGAGACGTTCCCCATTCCTTGGCTGTCTGACTGATGATATGACGGTTTAAATTGTGATATACTATTTTCACACTAGATGGCAATGAAAGTAGAGGATTAGGAGAATAATTAACCACTGTAATACAATCATTATCGCGGTCTTGGCCTTTTTGCTCGTAACTCGTGATTCCTCTTCTAGTATTAAATCCCTCAGTTCTGTTATAGTTAGCAGCGTATATCGTAAGTATGCGATCAAAACTTTTTGGTAATTCAATATTGTGTTTGAGACAACCGGTCTAAATCGATCAATGCGGTGATCAGTTTTTTTTTCTAGGCTTAATGTTACCAATTAATTACTACCTAGAAAGTACTAAAATGGGAACTGAGTTTATAAGGGAGGAGGGGGTCGAAATTTCACTGCATAGCCCGATTAGCCATTCTCAATACAATGTAGGATACATAGTTAATCCAAACTTCTCGAAACTTATGGAACAGAGTTGATAGCTTCTCAGAGCCTAGAGGAAGGCGCCTTGTCGGTCACAGCTCATGAACCTCGCTTTCTTCGCTCGACTACTCCCTTGAGACCCAGCCCTTGCGATCAAGTAGATAACAGCCATAAACTTGCTTTCCCTTAATTGCTCCCTGGAATCACTACTGTTAAATGAAATAATAGCTATTAGAAACTTTGAATGAAAGAGCTGGTTAGACGTTGGAGCTTTGGTAGGATTCGATAGAGATCCCTTTAATCTCTATCCTATCTAGTATCTTTTCATCTTGTCTACCGTACAATAGGAACGAGGATAAGGAGATGAATATAGTGCTTTGTGAAACTGGCTGGTTCAAATCTAATGACATTTTTGGAAATTGGAATATTTGACATCGGTCGAGAAAATCCACTATTTTCGTGAAGTTCAATTTTTTATGATTCGGTAGGCGATGGAGCAAGTTTCGTATTCGTTATCGAAAAACCGCGTTTCTAACGAGCACACGTTTACTATAGCGCTGTGCATTACATAATCTGTGCGAGGACACGAAAAGGTATAAAGTAAATAAGAAAAAGAAGGAATGTAAAAGTAGAAATGAAAAATAAAGACGTACAAATGAAGTTAAATAAATAAATTAAATTAGTATAAAGGTTAATTAATTTAATACAGTTCATTTATTCAGTTCATTAAAAATCAAAATCACAAAAAAAAATTAACTGTACAGGGAAACTTAATAAAAATTATAACTTTTCAAAAATCGAACTGCTTCTACAAATAATATGATAACCGACAATCCTATCGCGTTCACAAAAGGGAAACGTTTGACATTCGACAACAATTGGGCACAATCAGATATCGCAACATTAACACGAACACTCAAATCGCGAATCTGGCTTAAGAATTAAGCCACTGTTAGCTCAATTTTTTGTGAAAATTTCGAACATGTAGGTTTCATGTTTTTTCCTCAAGAATTGCTAACTGCGTGGGAACAGAATATTTTATTCAAATATAAGTTTTGTTTCGCCTAAGTTCAGCTTCATTGTTAATCTTAGCATCCAAGGCCTTTATGCAAATAATAGAAGGTTATTCAACTATTTCTGAGCAACTAGAATGCTTTATTGTTGAATAATAATTTAAAAAAAAACGGTTTTCTAAAAGGTGACGGGCTTCTGATGCAAATATAGTAGGGAACATTTTTTATTTTGAAAGAAGTTAGTTCCACAAATAATGAACCCGTGAATTACACAATGGAAGTTGAAAAAGCTCTTTTAAAACTAGAAAAATCAACAGTTAGCAGAGATCCAACAGAAATATTACTTTATTTCAACTCCCGTCCGTTAATTTTTCAAGCGAAGTAGACGTAGTAAATTAAAAGAACCATTAATGCAGCAAGTGACCTGAGCTGAGAGAAACTTAGTTGGGATAATGGTCAATGATAAGCGCATAGTAGGATTGGTCGTTAAGAAATTCAACGGTTGAAATCGTTGGGGAATTACACGAAGGATCGTGACTAGGGCAAACGGAGGCACGTAATATGACGGCCTAAATACGCAATGCTATTAAAACTACATCAAGATTAGAAATATAAGTAATATAATGAACAACATCGAAAGCGTACATCAGCCTCGATCATTCAGTATTAATTCTTTCATTTGAAAGTGACAAATGTAATCAAGTTAAGGTTCGCATTGGAAATTAAATATAAGTTGAATATAACGGGCTCGATGCCAATGAACGTTTGATCAAATATGGCAAGCGATGGGAAGAAAATATAATTTAGGATCCAAACCAGAACGGAATAGCCCAGTTGAATTCGCTGCAGCGATACTCACCTGAAACAGAAAAGAGTAACGTTAAAAATTGAGGGCCGTCTTTCGAATAAAAGTCAATAATTGGAGCATGTGGTCGTAGTTTTCAGTTTAATATTTTTTCTTCTTCGACACGTAGTGTTGCAGAAATCGATCGAGCTCACTTACGCATTAATATCGACAGAACAAGCATTCGATATAGTTGAAACTTAACGTAGGAGTTTTGGCAACTTTGTTAAATCATATATGTTTCGTATGGTTACCGCTTAATGGATGGCACATTCTGGCGACCACTAGAGACATACAAAATCATTCAACAAGGTAACCAAAACTCCTACGTGCAAGTTTTAAGAAAAAACAAAAACAATGTCACTAAACCTCTTCATAACTTGTAGAGATATAAAAGAAAAACGCTACAACTGATGTATTGTGGTTTATTATTCCATACCTTCAATTATGATTTAAGAAGACCATACATTTGTGATAGTACTTATTTCGAACATTGATTGGCATAAGAAAAAAATTACAATAGATTGGTATAAGGAAAAACTCCCCCGCATTGTGATTTATTTTTATTTTTCTCAATCTTCAATTTAAAAGTTAAATTATTTGCCAACTGTACCGCTGAAGAGAGTGTTTGACGACCATTCCAACGAGTATAGAACGATTTTTATAGCTCCAAAAATTCTCGAGTTACACTCTCATGCCATATTTCTGAAAATCTAGAAAATTTTATACAGATGCCTTTGATAACTTGATAACTATTTAAGCAATCAACCTCGCTATGGTCCTGCTTGATTCAGCATCGACAGATCTAAAGAAATTCTTACCAAATACACCTTTGTCAGAAAAAACGTGTGGAATACGAATTTTCTCTCCCACAAGATCCCCCAAAAATATCTTTAAAATTGAGGCAGCGATATGGTTTAAGAATTAATCTACTATAGTTTGTCAGAAAAGTATGGACGGGCAAAATTTTTCCAAGGGGTAATCGGATTCCAATTGCCTTGAAACGTAAAACATAACATTTTGAGGGGTTAGAAATTCTTTTTCTTACGGCGATCACAATGGTATACTATTGAATTATAATCCAAAACATGCAAAGAACAAAATCTCTCTATCGTACGTGGAGATATTATAGCAAAAAAACCTAGTTCAATGTAACAATTTGTGCACACATTAAGAGCTGTTGTCTGACAGACTCGAGGTTGGCAAAAAAAAGTACTTTTTTATTAAATTGATTAACCTTCATAAATTAAACACTCAAATTTGTCAAATGAATTAAAAGAATTAATAAACCTACACCAGTGTAATTTACTCAGACTTCGTAGCTGGTTATTTTTAGAGAATTTTCCCCATCCCCTTCAACCGTTGAAACAGATCCAATATGCTCGTCTGTGTGCGAACTCCAACTGCTGAAAGGAGTGGCAAGTAACCGAAGGAATACGTAATTTGTGTTCCGTTAATTTGCCCGGGCTAAAAAACAAAAGGTTAAGTGCGAAACAACAAGAGGAAAAGGTCTAGGAAATTAGTATTCAGGAAGCAGAGGAGACCCGAGGACCCTCTCAGCCATGGGAGGGTGAAGAGGCGGAGTGGAAGCCTTTTAAATCGAGCGCTGAATTACAGAAGGTGCTGACGGCAGTAGAGTCAAAACTAGTCACGGTTCAGTGAACGGCTAGAGGCCGCAAGCCACGAGAGCAACGCGTTCGTCGAAAATAGCTAGACACTGACATTTTCTATGAACCAGTAATCAATGAAACGAAAACCAAGATAATATTAAAGGAGTTGATAAACAAAATCATTCGAATTTTAGATTTTTGACAGAAACGAGTATATCGAAAAGATTTGATCTAACAGGTTCGGGTTGGAGAGAAGTCCGTAGGCCTTTTTCTCGAGAATTTCTTCATTTTGCGGTATTGTTAGTATTGCTTCCACATTACCTATACTGCCCAGATAGTACCAGAAGCAGGCATATTATTAAGTACTTCTCACTTTTCTGAGTGTTGAGGGAGGAAACTAGATGACAGATCAAAATATGAAGGAACATTTTTTTTGTTTTCCTTGTCGTCGCACTTTTTGATGTCCGAGAGGTGTGAGGAGGAGAAAAACCAGGCAACTCATTATCCGATACATTATTGGCTCGCAGAGCACTTTCTCCCAACGTTCAACAGTTTTGTTCCTCCTCAACACTGCAGCATTTTCAGCATGTTTTACATAAGCTCAATATTTTGATCAAATCACTCCCTGAATTTCAAGGGTATTTTTGGGAGTTATTTAGAGGGAGAAAATTAATATTATCCAACGCTTTACTGACAGAGGTGATTCGGTATCAATTTCTACTTCAATGTTTACATTGTAAGTAGAATTTTAATAGGATTTGGAAAGTAGAATAGGATTTTAATAGAAAGAGAATAGAAGAAACTTAGAAATGTAAAGAAAAAGAAATAACAAGAAAAAAGAAGAGAAAAATAAGTAAAAAGAAAAATGAAAAGAAATAGAAATTTTAGTAGAAACGTATATCGAATTTAAATAGGTTTTTGGACGTTGAACCGAATGAAACCATAACTGGGTCGATAGCTTTAATGAATGGTTCCCGAGTTATTGCAGCTCGAGAATTTTCGGAGCTATAGAAATCGTTGTACTCGTTGGAATGGCCGTTAAAATCTCCCTTACAGCGGTATCGAATAATTCAACATAATTAAGCTCGCAATTAAGAAAAATAAAAATTATTAAAATTACGATAGTTTCTATGGAGTCTTCCCAATCTGTTTTAGAAGGAAACGTTCAAAAATATTCGGGATTGTTACAATTACAGATGGATGGTCTTTTTGATATTAAATTGAAGCAATTGAATAATGAACCACTGTGCAAGTATTTGCAGTATTTTAAACATCTTTCAATTGTGAAATCCAGACGAAAATATTAATTATTAGCAACAGTGAAATACTCAGCGAAGGATTTCCTTGCTAAATCTTTCGCAAGTAATTTTTCGTATCCTTCTATAACGTTCTGAGGAGGGTAGACTGACAACTACAGCATGGCTTTGAAGTTTGACTGCATGCGCCCTTTTGTGAGAAGTTGTTTACAGCGTTCTCATTCAGCCCGGCGGCTGTAATTCGACACATGACTGTCACGCGTCTCCACAGCACGTAATACGTTAGCGGTCCAACCGACTTTTGTACAGTAGTGGACCTTGTGTAACAGGCGTTGAAAATACATTGCACGTTCGTAAAGCAGCAGTAGAGCGTGTTCCTAAAAAACCTTCCATTTTCTACACTCCAACACTAGTGTTAGTGATTTCGATGGGTCGACCTCCCGTGCGCCATTCGATGGTGACAACAGGAATCAACGGTGCCCGAATCGGAAACTTTCATAAATGACTCGTATACTAAGATCGAAGACAGGAGAAAC